>OZ022583.1:1057178-1191824 GCA_963669155.1 Arbacia lixula | reverse complement strand
CTAAAGATTAAAGGGAAGAGAGAGAGAGAGAGAGAGAGAGAGAGAGAGAGAGAGCCCCCCCCCCCCCCGAAAAAAAAAAACTGTAGGCGATTGGGGGGGGGGGGGGGTGAAAGCGTAGGTCAATGTGTGTATGCATAAAGGCTCTGTAAAGACTGTTCATTAAATTGAAGATAATGTTTTAATTCTAATGTATTAATAATGCATTTCATTAATTTGATCTGCTCCTGCTCCAGTCTTGCAAACAAGATAATGCGCATTGCATGTAAGGTAAACACAACACAAAAAAGTAAGTCCCCCCCCCCTAAGCAAAATAGCATAACTTTTTATCAAAGAGGTTTGTCTTTAAAATTTGCCCACTCATGCTTGACTAGTGGGATTAATGTGATTTCAATACAGAAGTTAGTCAATAAGTTAAGGAAAAATCCTGCCAAATTATTCTGCCCAAAACCTCTTCGATAAAAAGTTGTGTTATTTTGCTTGGGGGAGGGGGGGGGACTTACTTTTTTTGTTATGTTTACTTCAACCCGTGTTGTTGCGTTGCGCGTTAAAAAATGCTGGTGTTTACCCACTAAGAAGTTAGGCCTAATCGTTCTCTAGTTTGGCACAACTAGGAAAAAAAATAAATCTAGCGGGGGGGGGGGGGCGGGGGGGGGGGAGGGGACCTTCCAACAATGGCCTTCGGGGAAGTTTGTTGGCACAAGCAGCATAGGATATTTTGTGGGCACAAATTAACAAATTATATGTTCGATCGTGTCGTTCCTCTCGCTCGCAAAGGATGTAAGGGGAATTGGGTGCAAAAAACAGGATTAAACTAATCATCCAATGATATATTCAAATGTACATGCATGTGTGCACGTAATGGGAGTTAATCCCGGAGGGATTGGGGGAATCCCCTCAGATTTCAGGTAGGGATGTGGCCTGTCCTTCTCACTAATAAACTGAAGGTCGTTAACACTTCGTGTGCCAGATGCAACGCTTATCTACGGGATTCGTGTGAATTACTGTGGATGGCGCATAAAGCATGTGAAGAGTTCACTATAATGTTCGGAGGGCGGGGGAGGGGGGGGGGGTGGGGTGGCAGCACCTCTCCAACAATGGCTTTCGGGGAAGTTTTTTTCGATCGTGCCGCTCCCCTTGCTCGCAAAGGATGTGCGGAATTGGGCGCAAAAACAGGATTAAAGTCATTATCCAACGTATATACAGCAACATTTACGCATGTGTGCACGTAATGGGAGTTGTTCCCGGAGGGATAAGGGGAACCCCCCTCAGATTTGTTAAGGTAGGGGTTGGCCTGTACAATCCTCCTCCCTAATGTATTGAAGGTCGGTAACACTTCCTATACCAGGGCCCTGTTGCATAAAACTTACCATTAATGGTAACTCTGTCATCAATGGTAACTACCATGGTAGCAATGCTTAACAGCCAATCAAATTCAAGGTTTCCACAGTAGTTGCCATTGATAGCAAAGTTCCCATCAATGGTAAGTTTTATGCAACAGAGCCCAGATGAACTGCTGCTGTATGGGATTTATGCGCATTACTATTGACAAAATACACAAATGGCGCATAAAGAGTTATATATGAAGTCAGTTTAGTCTGCAGTAATGTATATGAATTGATGAAAACAGCCAAAGGAAATATTATACACTATCAATCAATGAAGATAAACACACATTGTATAAACAATAAGCAATTAAACAATAAGCAATTAAACAATAAGCTAGTCGCTCACTTCTCTCACTTGCAAAAGGGATAACTCCCTGAAACAAGTGGGCTTAGCTATATGATAAGAGTTTGCCTATGCGCCTGTGCAATATTTATGTGAGAAGTCAAAGTTTATCTGATTTAAATCATAATTAAGTAACATATTCAATCCCATTGCCCTATTGCATAAGAGTACATTGATGGTAACTTTACCACCAATGTCAACTTCTATGACTTTGATTCGATGTCGAGCAGCGTTACCAACATTGATGGTAGAGGTAATTACTGACATTAATGGTAAGTTTATGCAACGGGGCCCTGGTCAAATGGCAATGCCGGTGTATAGGACAAGCGTATCTTAGTTTAAAGTAGCTATAGCCTAGTATGTCAGTTTATTCAAGTGTTTATGAAGAAGTGTGGAGACATAATGCCAATCGACTGGACACAATTGGATTTCTGAGTTTTGTATTTTAACCGTTTCATTACCAGGGTTCCGTTGCATAAAACTTACCATTAATGGTAACTCTGTCATCAATGGTAACTCCCATGGTAACATCACTGGACAACCAATCAAATTCAAGGTTTCCATATAAGTTGCCATTGATAGCATACTTACCATCAATAGTAAGTTTTATGCAACAGTGCCGAGGACGTGCCTGTCTCATTGAATGCTTTAACACGCATCTTCTCAAGGTCTTGTCAATGGTAATGAGAGAGTTAAACCGAGGCATAAAGGAATATATTTTATTAAATCTAGTAACCATACGCAATGTGAATGTAATATTTCCTGTGTCTCCGTTGTGTTCTGTTGCTCTCGGTAGATGTATGACGAGAGACCCTCTAGGCAAGAACTTCGCCTGGACGCCGAAGAAAAGAGAGCGCTCCCACCTATCACGCCAACCCCGAGAGCTAAGTCTTTCGTCGACGATCGACAGATCAGGATTAATCAAGTAAGGAAACATCTTTCTTAAAGTACCCATCATGTCTTAATTAGTATCATGTCTATTGTCCATACAGCAGATTACGTGGGAGTCGCACTGCTCACTATCTGAGTGGAAAAAATCAGACCGCAAATCAGTAAAGATCAGACCGCGATCAGTAAACATGGTAAAGATCGAGGCTAATTCTTTCAGTTTATATTCGTTTCCTATTTCATACATCTTTTTACTGCATCAATTCATACAAAAGATCTTCATTTAACGACCACCCTTTTGATTGTATTCTTAAACTGCATCATTGCTTTCTAGTTCCCTTTGTATTGGCATATTCTGCGTCCCGTATCACTGAGAAGGAATTGCGATATGTATGCATAATACTCGTAGTTATAATATTATATCGGAACCTACATAGCCAAATGTGATAATCAATGAATATCTGTTCAAGTTTTTGAGGGCAACATCTTGCTGCGTTTCTTAATGCTGAGTGTGTGAAGCCATTGTATAACTACCTCGCAACGGGGTGCGTGTCTGAGTGTGGGAAGGGGGTCATATAGGCGCACGCTCTACAGGCCCTGCACTGTCACAAAATGATGTTGCACATGTATGAAATATTGGGTATTAACAAAAACTATAATTTTCATTAATTTTTTATTTCTTGGATTTTGTTTCTTGCTTCTCAGAACATTCAAATTGAGGCACGGGGAAATGGCAAATGTGACACTACACTCGCCGAAACGAATGTGGGGCGAGCTGACGGTGCTGGCACCGACAACCGCGTCACCAAACCCTTGCAAGGCTGTACCTCACCGAGGCGGAAGAAGAAAATCGAGCAGAACAAGAAAACCCGCGCAGGAGATTTAGCTGGGCCGCCTGTCAAGCATGAAAGGGTGAGACCAGCAGCGATGGGACCATCCTTCCAACCAGGTCTTGTCGGAGGTCCGAAGGTTGCCCCGAGAAATCATCACGGCTTGATGAGGGCTGGCCAAAACAACCTCAGAAGAAACGCTCACAACGAGGAGCCGCAGTATCGGGTCGATGACTCTCACGGGTATAGGGTGCCCATTATGGAGGCAAATTTCTATACGCAGAAGCAGAAATGGAATCGTCACTTGGCCCCGATTCCACCGATAAGGAAAACAAAAGAGCCAGAAAATAGAAATCGTCTGGAAAGAACGTGTTTTCCGATTGAGAGTTATACCCCACAAGCCGGTGGGAAAAAGAGGGCGCAGAAGGAAAAAGTCGTTGAGAATGTCGTGAAAGAAAACATTTGTCAGACAAATGAAGTCGCAACTCACATTAAAGAAACGACGAAAAGTGACAGGTTAGTCATTAAAGTCAAACGACGAGAGAATCCTAAAAGTGAGAGCAGTGATTCGTGTGCCCAGGCTGAGCCACAAGGTCGTCCAGAAAAACCTGACCGTGACACTTGTGTCAGGGTTATGCGTGGCGTGAATGCACCCATCGAAGAGAATCCCAGGAATGACCCAATTCGGGAATTAGTCGATTTGATTGTTTCGCACGTTTCCCTTGAAACGCCACCACGTACAGCCAATAACTCTCCCATCTCTGAAGGGGACACATCGGAAACGGGAATTGCTCGTGTGATCTCTACTCCTGCTCAGACTGAGTTGCAGTTGATTGAAAAGGAGAAAGATGAACCCAATCCTTTAATAGAGAAAGAATGTTTTGTTTTTGACGATGCTACTGAGAGAGATGAGTGCTTTCTTCCAAACTCAGGAGGAGATTCCCGGGTGTGCACACCTTTCTTGGATGGCCAATCATCAGAGGAATGCATCGATAATGAATCAAAGAGTCCCTTGGAAGCTACCGAGAGCGAAAAGATGGAAAGTCTACCCCCTCTTCGGCCCGGTGCTACAACCCGCCTTCTGCGAAAGGGAAGAAGTATGGCGACAATGACTCCATCCGAAGAAGAGTGGATGTCTTTTAAGAAATCCAGAAACAATTTTAAAACTCCAAGAATGGATGAAGAAAAGACGCCGGAACAGCATATCCCGTCACCAACACCATCGCCATTTGGGAAGAATCGCAGAGACAGTCCAGATCCTCTAGGAATGGAAGACGAAAACACACAGGGGCAGACACTCTCGTCACACTCACCAACACCATACTTAAGGATTAGCAGAGAGAATTCAAATACTTCAGGATTGGAAGCCGAAAAGACCCCAGAGCAGAGTCTTTCGTCACACACATTGTTGTCATCTCTGAAGAATTGCAGAGACTGTTCACGTACACCAGGAATGGAAAACGAAGAGACACTCGGACAGAATATCGCCTCACACACACTGTCGCCATCTGTGAAGAATAACAAAGACGATACGTATTCAAATACTCCGGGATTGGAAGACGAAAAGACGCATGAACAAAGTTTTCCGTCACACACCCCATCACCATCTGTCAATGATTACAGAGACAATCCGAATACTCCACGAATGGAAGACAATAAAACATCAGAGCAGAATCTTCCGTCACACACACCGTCACCACCCGTGGAAACTCGGAGAGATAATTCAAATACTCTAGGTTTGGAAGACGAAAAAACACTGGAGCAGAATCTTTTGACACAAATACCGTCACCATCTGTGAAGAATCGCAGAGAGAATTCAAATACTCCAGGTTTGGAAGACGAAAAAATGACAGACCAGAAACTTTTGTCACAAACACCATTGCCATCTGTGAAGAATCACAAAGAGAATTCAAAAACTCCAGAAATGGAAGACGAAAAGACACCGGAGAAGAAACTTTCGTCACAAACAATTTTGCCATCTGTGAAGAATCGCAGACACCATTCAAATACTCCAGGTTTGAAAGACGAAAATACACCGGAGCAAAAAATGTCGTCACACACAATGTCGTCATCTGTAAAGAATCGCAGAGAGAATTCAAATACAACAGGAATGGAAGACGAAAAGACACCGGAGCAGCATCCTCCGTCACACACACCATCACCATCCTTAAGAAATCGCAGAGACCGCTCAAATACTCTAGGAATGGAAGAACCAGATACACAGGTAAAGAATGTCCCGACACAAACACCGTCGCCATCTGTGGAGAATCGTAAAGACAACTCAAATACTCCAGGCATTGAAGACATGAAGACACCGGAGCAGAATCTTCCGTCACAAACACCGTCGCCATCTGTGAAGAATCGTAAAGACAACTCAAATAATCGAGGCATTGAAGGCATGAAGACACCGGAGCAGAATCTTCCGTCACAAACACCATCGCCATCTGTGAAGAATCGTAAAGACAACTCAAATACTCCAGGCATTGAAGACATGAAGACACCGGAGCAGAATCTTCCGTCACAAACACCATCGCCATCTGTGAAGAATCGTAAAGACAACTCAAATAATCGAGGCACTGAAGACGTAAAGGCACCGGAGCAGAATCGTCCGTCACACACACCATCGTCATCTGTGAAGAATCACAGAGAAAATTCAAATACTACAGGAATGGTAAACGTGGATACACCGGAACAGAATATTTCGTTACATACACCCTCACCGGATACTGTTGGATTGAGAGATGGACGTTCTCAAGCTTCAGACGCAGTCTTGCTTGCTCAACCTGAAGATGAACCCGACTCCCTTCTCCCATTTCGTAATCGTAACCTAGCAACAGTAGGAACAGTGGGCGAGGTCAGTGGTGGTGACAATCCAACGGCAGTGTTGTCCGAATCTCGGGTGTCCATCAATACAATTGGGTATGGTGACCAGCTCACAGAGCTGCCGTCAACAACTACACCGGTGCCCCCACTACCTGATGCTGAGGAAGTTGTGCACGGAAACAACCACTTCGAAAACTCAGCTGCAGGGAGCCATGGGCCGGGTACGCTTCCAGAAGACCGACATCAGGAAGCAGCACCTCGTGATGACGAACCGCTGTCGAGTGTCCAAGGATTGATCGACTGGCTGCTAGCCAAGCATCTCAGCGGACAGCCTATCCCAACTACTACTACATATGCTAGACTTCAAGAGTTGGTCAGTATGTCCACCAGGAATCCCTTGTTCAATCTCACAGACAAACAGATGGCAGATCGCCTGGAAAATCACCTTCCTTTCAACATTAATCATTCCGGATCGCAACCGCAAGAAAATCAATCATTGCAAGCAGAGCGTGGACACGTTGCCAATAAAGAAAAGCCAACAGTTGACATTAACAATTTGCCTGAACCGGCATTAAGCTTAAACACCACTGATATGCGGCTCCGAGACGCATTCCATGCTATGGATGACGCAGTTAACGCCGCCAAGATGATCATACGGTATCTGGGTATCACGGACTCTCGACTAAGGGCAGCGTTACACCGAGCAGGTCGTAGCAACGACGATGACGTCAACTACTGTCCTGCGGCTGAGCGCGTCGCACAAGAGGCGAGCGCATTCGCCACCAGAACGCAGTCGGTCTTCATGACGTACTATCGGCTCGCAGAAGCTGAGGACACGTTCAGAGACTTTGTGTTGCAGGAGTTTCCTGGGACGGACACAGAGAGACGACAGCTGAGCCGGTGGTGGACGAACATCAACAGCCAGCCGACAATTCAGGAGGCACCGGATGAGGACACTGACAACGAACGCGACAACGAACATGACGAACGCGAGTCCGAGCCGTAGAAGCTGAACGATATGCCGCTACAACAATGATTTGATGCCATACATTGTAGGATCTAAGGGTGGTATTCTGAAACACTCACCTAGAAGAAATTGTATCGTAAGCCTAGGGCGAGGTCAAACACTTCCTTTTAGGACCGTCCAAAAAGGACACTATGGAATACCAATTTGGCCTCTCCTAGGCACCTCCTATAACTTGGGGAGTTATAGGAGGAGTTTCAAAATACTACACCTCGGGCTATACCAAACCATTCATATGTTTTTCACCAGATTTTGTTTTGCTAGTTATGTGTTTATGAAATATAAGTAACTCTGTTTGTTTTGTGCCCATACTTTTAGGCTAGTATATGACAGAAATATGACAGCTGTAATCACCACGTCATAATACTTTGAAGAGGAAAATTATCAGATTCTTGTGTGTCAATCGAAATTAGTACGTCATTTTGAGTCTGTGTGTTCGTACTTGTGTTTCCTTTTAAAAGGCCTCTTATGCCATGTTTAGCTTGATATAAAAATGGCATTATGAAAATGTTCTGTATTTCATTAACGTTAATGTTTTATGATTTGTTGAATTATTTTGCATTGAGCTGTTTTGATGACATACTTTTTACCACACCATTTCAGTTTGATTCAAGTTCCGTGTTACTGTATTATATGGCTCAATTAGCCGAACGTGAACATGTTTTTATATACAGTAGGTCTATCAAAAAAAGTGTTAATATGTTATCACATTCTGTGTTAGAATGTGTTTGTATTTGTGGTGCAAAATGTACCACAGGTACAATTCTCCTTATTTAATGCACATCATTGCTCTCACTATGACTACGTAAGATTCATCAAAACAAGTGTTGTCTCTCTTTCACTTTACGTCACTCCAATTTTCTTTCGTTCTCTCACCCTTCCCATCATCTCTTTTCTTTCCCTTATTTGTCTGGCCTTCTCTCCTTTAGTTTCCCCAGTCTATTTTCATATCTTTCTTTACATATCTTTCCTCTGATTCTTGCTTTCTTTCTCTCTCTCTCTCTCTCTCTCTCTCTCTCTCTCTGAATCTGACTCTCTGTCTTCCTCTTTATGCCTCCAACATGTCCAAGTTCTTTATGATGTTCGGAACCCTGCTCGAAAGTATGTCCGTGTGGTTGAATTTCTTTTGACTCTCTTTCCATTCCTTGCAAGAGCGATTCTTGTAAAAACCTTCAAACGTGTGGGAGTAAGCTGATAAGTCTACCATCATTTATACGTCCTTCTAATTTTGTTTTTCATAGTGTAGGTGTGGATCATTACTTTAGTTTACTGTGTGGGTCCTTCTTTGTTACAGCATCTTGTAAACAGTTTCGACACAACTTATATCATGACTGCATTTCCTACATATCCTTTTTATTTCAAAAGCAAAATCTTCTCCTGAAACTTTCCCTTTCTTTATTTCATCAATGGTATAGTTAACTATTTCTTGCAGGAGTGGTCATTTACTCGTCATTTACTTCTGTATGTTGTAGAATTTGTTACATATTGTAAAATTCGTCATTGATATGCTTCATACGGTAACAGTTTTCAAAACGCTTTCTCTTTGGAATGTAATTATACCATGGAAGCATGATAAATTGTAAATAATTAAACAAATGTAAAGATGGTATCGCTGAAATATGTTGAAGTGTGTAACATATAAAATGACTGGCATGTCTTTGTGACTGAGGAGATGCAGAGAGAGAGAGAGAGAGAGTGGATCGACGAGGGAGGGAGGGAGAGAGAGAGAGAGAGAGAGACGGGGGGGGGGGGGAGGGAGGTGGGGAGGGAGCCCATGTGCACGAACTGGGCACTGTTGCACAAATCTTACCATTAACATGATTAAGGGTAACTATGCTACCAATTTCGCCTTCGATGGAAACACTGAATTTGATTGGCTGTCAAGCGATGTTAATTTCCATGGAAGTTACAATTGATCACAGAGTTTCCATTAATGGTAAGTTTTGTGTAACGGGGCACTGTATAAGAGGGCGTAAATAAAGTGTGTTTGATTATTCATTGTGTTGCATATCACGTCAGGAAAAAGGAAAATGGGTGTGGAGTATCATGGAGGGGGGGGGGGGGGGCGACATACAGAACCGTAGAGCCCATATGCTGTCTTGATCTGTTCCAATCTCATCTCAAGTCTCGATATTCCCGCAATAACGTCCAATTAAATGAAAAGATATACACTGCATGGGTTAACCTCCCCTCGCCTTGGGATCTAAAATAAAGGGCGGGGTTAAAAATGGGGTTTAGGTGATTTACCACCCCCCCCCCCCCCCACACACACACACATGGACTGTGACACCCTACAGCTTTATGCTATATTTACCGTACATTTCTGATTGATGCGAGTTGAAATTTTGACGACTCGTTATCCACCATTGCTCTCACTATTTATCTCTCTTCTTCACTCTCTAATACCCCGCCCATCGTACCCAGCATAAAGAGAATATTTTCTCCCTCGATCTTTATTTTTACTGATATTGCTTTATCAATTCGTTTTTTCTCTCAATACAACTCATTCACTCATTTCACTTTCAATGAAAATACATGAGTATCGACTTTAACAATACAACATGGCAAGCAATAATTTTCAAATATTTGTTTGAAATGAAAAAATAAAAGAAAACTAAAATAAGGCCGGAGGCCTTGTGGAACAAGAAAGACAGATACATTACACATTACTCCCCCCCCCCCCCCATTCCCCCCTCCCCCACCCCCTCTCGAGAGTTCACAGCTGTGCACGCACATATATCGCACGCAAGATGACGACCATACTCACATGTACACACGTGCACAGCTGACGTGATTACGCAACATTGATCACTAGTCTGATGATTTCAGTGTGTCTTCTGCATGCATTCTGATTCATTCTGCACTGACATTGTGCATCATGACCCGGCTTTTGGTGTTAAACCAGAAATTTATGATTGCACCTCATCAACACTTCAAACTCCTCCTTACAAATTTGCAGAGGAATGTAAGCCTATCAAACAGAAGGTTGATATCGTGTTCCCGTGCCTCAGGTAAAGTAATTCAACGCTGGTCGTTTATCGTCTATACAATTGCTGCCCCACTTATCGATACCTGTGTTGGTACATATTTTGCATAGTGCAGCTTCACTGCGACTAGACAGGAGGAACCACTGCCACTGGTAACCGTCTCATTCAGGGCATCGAAATTACATTTTTGGACATACCTCCTGAATAGAGACGGTATATGCACACCACACGCGCATTGGCTATCTTGCACACGTACCGTACAAGGTCAATGCGTTGAGTAGAAAGTTACCCGAATAGTGGAAGTCTATGGGAAAACGGATTTTGGAACTATCAATATATCATAGGATATAACTACCGGGCAAGGCTACTAGTTTAAAAATCTAACATCTTTCAAGCTATGATGCAACAAATTTACTTCCATCAAAATTAGATATATATCTATATTGTAGCTGGTGCCTGCGCTATAAGTATACAATAGTTTTTCTGAATGTTGTGGACATAATATGGACTTATAGTGCCAGACTAGCCCCGGGACTGCTCCCGCGAAGCGGGAGCGTCCTGAGGGCTCGCCACCAATTAGTCTGGTCCGACTACCGAGAAATCAACCCGTGCAGATGAATGAATTACTCATTTCAACTACATTTATCACATATAAATGGCTAAATGTATTGAATGTATACCTGAGCTATAAAATTGTTTGAAAATGCAAAGCAACGTTACATATTTCCTCTTCACATATGATCATGATATTTGTAACAAATATGGTCCGCCGAGGCTGCCATCTTGGCTGCTTCAAAAATGTATACTGTAAATGGGAACTGGCGCATGCGCATAAGTTTTGCATCACAGCTGCTGTCGTGCGATTCTGAACCACTTTACGTCGAAAACAATTTTTAAAAATGCAACATGGATTAAATTCATCTTAAACCAACCACAGAATTATTCAGGTATATATTTTACGTAAATATGTGCAATAGATTTGAGATTTGAGTTACAGAATTGCTGAAACCAACTAATATAATCACTGCTAATCTCGACTTCCTTGCTTCAAAGCTCCGTGCTCCGCAGCCCGCTCACTGCGTGAGCGGGCTGGTCGCAGTAAGTGCCAGACTAGACCGATTATTATGTGGATGATTTTATTTCATTTCAGATGCTCAGAGCAGCGGTGCCTACGACTATGACATAGCTGTGATTGGGGGTGGATCTGGAGGCCTTGCATGTGCAAAAGAAGGTAAGTTTTAAACTTGGGTATTAATCCTGAACTTAGCTCGTTGTTAAATTTTTTGGCTTTGTGAACCCTGGTTCAGTTAGGATTCCATGATGTGCCATCGAAGTGCAGTAAGTACCATACAAAGAACTAAGGCTTCATTAGGTCCTATATTGTATTTGAAGTTTATTCACAGCCTGTTTTCCATCATCCCATTGCAGATTATGTGGGTGTTGTGCTGCTCTGTATATGAGTGGAGGAAAATGCAGGCTCAGTAATGAATGGGTTAATAGTAGACAGGAATAACCGTCTCATTTGACCCGCAACGATCGCCATACAGTGTATAGGTGTAATGTTCAGTCTCTAGATAGGGCGTTCAGAGGAGCCAGATGCAATCTCAGTGGATGCAACGTCCTGTAGAGACTGATTTTTTGGTCTAGGTTAATAGAGTCTCTCTTATTATTAGCATTTTCAGTGATTTACATTGCCATGGTATCTCTGAAACATGGGAAGAAAGGAAGGGGGGGGGGGGGGATGGGGGTCTTCTTGAATCTGCATTTCAATTCCAGAGTCCACTTGTATCTCTCTTTATTTTTATTAGTTTGTTCATGTATTTTCTCATTGTTCCATATTATTCTTAAATAATGACCACAAGGATTTATCAATTTTTATTCATTAATTCAATCTTTTTTTTAATATGTAATGGATAAACCCATCAGTAGGCTTGCACTGTTCTCCCTGAGGGCTCTGAATATTTATTTTTTTCATTTTTTTTTTCATTTCATTTATTTCCACACGTAAAAAAACCATACAAAATATAAAGAAGTAGACAAACATTAACTTACATAGTGGCGGAGTCATTAAGGAAGTTACAAAAACTTGTGTGAAAATGACACCGTTACAAAAAACAAGGAACAGAACATTACAATACAGCAAAATATAAACGAGAAACATTACATTACATTACATTATTCATTACATAGTATGTTCACAAAATAATCTGCTGTCAAACATGTGTTCATTTCTCCTTATTTGTAAAAATATGGTGACTTTTCAGCTGCTGGCCTTAAGAAGAAGGTGGTGGTCCTGGATTATGTGGAGCCATCACCGCAAGGTAATTCACTTTAATGTCATCCTTGTAAATGAAGTGATTAATTTCTTCAGCTGCATGCAGTTTTGAATTTAATCAAACACACATTTTGCCATTTAGAAGCTAGATCTTGTTTCTGGTTGAGCCGCATTAATATTCTTTTCCACAAAAAAGACCCAAAATCAATCCTGATTGATTTATCTCATGGGTAGGAATCCATTACAAACAGAAAAGTATTTCATTGTGTTTTGCAGGATTTTTTTTTTTTCAATTTGACCAAAAGTGACTGAAATATGATGACATTAAAAAAAAGAACTGCATCTTAAGAATTAACAACATATATTATTTAACACCACCTTGTGGAATGCCTTTTTTTTTTTTTTTTTTTATTTAACCCGACTTGTTGCCATTTTGTTATCATAGGAACAAAGTGGGGTCTAGGAGGTACCTGTGTGAACGTTGGTTGCATTCCTAAGAAGCTTCTCCACCATGCCTCCCTGCTGAGAGAGTCGATGCATGACGCTAAGCATTATGGGTGGAACGTTCAGGACGACATACCCTTGTCATGGTGAGTCTTGTAAACATTCGAATCACTCAGCTGTATCAGCATTAACCTCCCATTGTGATGTGAGCAGATCATTAGTTCCCTCGCTACCACAACAGGATTTTGATGTTGATACAATGACGCATTTTAAATGATGATGATTACCCACTCATTGATTACCAATCACATGATGCTGATGTTATGAGGTCATAAACCCAAATGTTTACTTAGTAATAAATTAATAATACAGAATGCCACAACAACTCCATGATGTAAACATTGGTAGAGGCATTGTAACACGTGCAATTTGCCTATGGATGGAGCATGTTTCAAACATTGTTAAGAATCCAGCTCTCATCACTCAAAAATTGTCTTGTTTGACATTTCTTGTTTGACATTTTGTTTAAATCGAAACCTCCGTATGTCCATATTAAAACAACAACTGAAAGAACTAAAATTGGGACTTCACCGTCACTGTACTTTAACAATTTTACATCAGCTAAGATAAATTTTGTGAGATCTTGATCTTTTATGGAAATATCGTACTATTGGTAACTAGTAACAAAAATACCTCACCAAATAGAATCAGTTGAAATATACTGCTTTTGTCTTTGGACTCGACTCTTACAGGTCTACTCTGATTGGGGCTATTCAAGGTCATGTGAAATCGCTGAACTGGGGTCATCGACTCCAACTGAAAGACAAGTAAGTTCAAGGGAAAGTCCACCCTTAGGTTTCATTGGTTTGAATTATAGCAGAGAAATGAAAGCAACGTATTAGTGAAGGTTTGATGAGAATCTGCCGAAAGATAAGAAAGTTAAGATAAGAAAGTTATGACTCTTTTAAAGTTGTAATTTAATGACGTCACTAGCAAGCTGCTTTCCCAGGTTACTCTGTAGTTTGTCCACATATTTTTGAGCATTTGACGATGATGGCGTTTTCATTGTATATCTCATTGATATTCCTTTCCAACTGTGCCTACTTTCTCAGACCAGTAAGGCTTTCTTAGATAGATTCAAAACATGGCATGTGACATTCCATCACTCAGCGCTCTCAGCTCAATTGTGACTAGGTTTTAGGTTGGTTGTTGGAAATAGCTATTAAACATTGTATACATACAATGATATTAAGACGCTACTATAAAAGGAAATATATTATGTCCATTGTCTTGGAAATGACAGGATATTGTGTTATTTACTCTTAATTGATTGCAACTAGTGTGTGCTCTGTGGAGGTCAATGGGAGGACCCCTACCTTTTCCTTAATGTAAAAAGGCCTGCTGAATGTACTTCATGGTCTGTTCGCTATGATTGTGAATGTCACATGTGGAAGAATCTAGGCCCTATTGGAAGTATTTTACAAGAAAAGTATGCTGCATGCACAAACATGTAATTCATTTTTTTTTGGTCATGGACTTTTTCTATTTCAGGGATGTGGAGTACTTGAATGGCAAAGGATCTTTGTTAGATGAACACACGGTGAAAGTCAAGTTGAAAGGTGGAAAAGAGGTGGGTAAAGCCATGGCTAAAACCAATGAACTTCATTTTAATGTTAGTTTCATTTCATTTCATGTTTAGTTTCATGATACAGCATATTTTAGTCATTAAAAGGACAGTTAAAAAAGGTAATTTTTCCATTGTTAATTGTGTGCTCGATTGATTAAATGCCTAATATCCAAAATGAAATGGACCAATCACCAACTATTTTTTTTAGAACTGTTAGACATCAAAATCAGCTTTAAATCTTTTCCTTTATGAAATTAACATGTGTGTACATTGAAGGCCTGTTTTTAGTACATTCGATGAGAGATACAAATTTACAATGAACAAGTAAGATTTTAGAGGTTTTGGGGCATTATGCCTAATAAGGAAAAATAATCCACTTACGCAACCTCTTAACTGTAATGAATGATATCTTCTTAATTCCAGACCCAGTTTTCTGCTGCCAATATTGTTCTTGCCACGGGAGGGAGACCAAAATATCCAAAGGTGAGCATCATTCTAGGAATGTCTGTTTCTTTGAAGTTCATTCTTGGTTTGTATAACATTTTTTTTTTTTTTACAATACCGCATGGCAGCTTATGGGAATAAAAAAAAGAGGGAAGGGGGGTGGGGGGGGGGGGGGACAGAAAAAAGAGTGAAAAAAGAGAAGGGATAATGAGAGAATGAAAATACTAAGAAAGAAAAGAGTGAGTAAGAAAAAAAGGGTCAACTTTGATTTCAATAAACTAATCTTCCTATAACTGCTAATCTATAGCAAAATGATTTTCATAATTAATATATTCTGATCCAATCAGCAGCAATGTTATCAGATGCTTACCACAATTATTGTTACATATAATGGTTGGCTATTTGAGTTTAATGTCTTTGAGGTACAATGTGATTTACACATATCTTTCTGTCAAGAAATCAAATTCTGCTGACAAGGTTTGCTAATGATATTGAAAACCTTGCTATGTACCGTTGTGTTTGCCTCCGCAGATACCAGGAGCGATGGAGTACGGGATAACGAGTGATGACATCTTCTCCCTGAAAAAACCTCCTGGCAGAAGGTCAGATATAACATTCACCATACCTGCCAACCATTCTCAATTTGGTGGAATGATTCTGTTTTTGTTGGTCTTCTAACATCCCTTATGATCATAGATCCTCCCTTTTTTTCCATGAAATGCACTGCAAATGTTCACAAAATTAGATTTATTAGTATTGTGAACTTAGCTCTAAAACATTCTGAATACCTGGGAAGATTGTCTGATATGCTTTACTGATATTACTCCCTCAACATATGTGCGGGCTGGCGTTTCTCCACTCAGAGACTAAGCAGTACAACTCCTGCGTAATATGTTGTTAGGACAATAGACGACAGGGTATGAAAAAGCATCAAATACCTTGAAGAGTGCAATTAAGCCACACCCCTTGGGGTAATACAATTCCATGGCAAATGTTGGTCTTCTACTGGACCAGGTTTCACAAAGCCCAAAAATCTAAATGTGAGTAACAGGCTAATGTGAACACACATTATGCATATTTGTAGCAAATAATGTTTGGTATGTTGCATTAAATGAATAATGAAACAAAGGTAAGCTATGTTACAGGCGCGTTGGAGCACCCCAATTACCGACCTTATACAGTATACAGTATACATACTAAGGTAGGTTAATGTATCGAATAATAGGACTTGTTGATCTATATAATATACGAAATTTCATGAAGATATTCGCCCAGCCAGACTAAGGTCAGAATTGAATTGAAGAAGAAATTGGAGTCACGAGAAAACCAATGACACAATGTTACGCCTGTGTCCCACATATTCAAAATCATGTTGTCCGATACCAGCATTGATACGTACGCAGCGTGCACTGGCTGAGCCTGCAGTTGAACACTCGCAGAGAGGGTCTACCCGCGACGAGTCAGTGCAGTTAGCTGATTTTTCGGTCTAAGTACATAGTGTATGATCATGATTGCCATTGATTGTTAAAATACTTCTTTATTACTGCATATGTTCAGCCTAACAGGCTCATACAACATATTTTTAATGAAGAATATTGCCCAAAACTAAAAAAAAAACATATGAAAATCCATGAAGTCGCACACGTGAAATCGGCGATCAGCTGTTCCGCCCATCAAAATGTTCACAAACCCGGCCGGTCAAAGCATTGTGCGCATGCGTATTTGCCTCGCTTGCAGTTCGCTGACTCAAAATAGAAAACTAATGATATCTCAAAAACTACACGTGGGCCCTAGCAAAAACTTCTGCCAGATATGGATTGGACCTTCATGAATATGTATAGCGAATATCATGTTTATTGAACACCAGCCAGAGTCGAGTCAGAATTGAATAGACGACCTGTTTATCGTTCGTATGATTTCAAAACAGTATCATATCCTACGTTTTATGCCATCAAATTTCATATTTTTTTCATGATTATGAAGTTCATTGAAAACTTAGATAGGTTGGAAAGTTCATAACTTCATAACTCAGGCGCAAAGTGACGAGACGCGAATACAAATGTTTCGACCATCAGTCACCACGTTTTCGGATTGCTGTAGAAGTCCGTTGCAAATTCAAATAGATCAGGCAGATAATGAGATGCAAATTGGGTTGCTCCACTGCAGCTGGTTATGCACACATTAAACTGTACTGTTCATATTTCAATCACAACTCCCACAATATACTTTTGTTTCCTTTATTTTTCAGTCTGGTCATTGGAGGCAGCTGTATCCTTTTTGTAAAACGCTCTCAGGAAGTGACCCTTGCAGACCTAGAAAAGCAAGCAACACCCACTATGTGATGTGAAAGATTCTTGAGCTTCTTAGTGTGGTGATCACATTAGAAATGACAGACATTGCGCTAGCAGATAACTGTTCACTCTCTGTGTGCCTCATAAACACATGCAAATCATATAGAGCAGTGGTTCATCTGCTACTTACAGGGTTAAGCCTTATTAGCTCATGTCAGGTAAAGTAACTGTAGATGAAGTCAAAAACAGAAACCGACCAACTGAAATGAAGCAGAAGTTATTGCTTCTTCTTCTTCCTTCTTCTTCTTCCATTGAAGTACAGCTAGTCCACCTTACTGTCGGTGTATTGTCATACTGTGTGTTGTGCAGTCTATGTACACTACGGTGGAAGTTCTAATCTTTGTGCAATAATAATAATAAAAAAATACAGGTGCAGTCCTAGCGCAGTTATATTTCCTGCGACTCAGTTTTGAAACTCAGTTTTGAAGCTCAGTTTTGAAATTGATATTGTAGACATAATCACAGAGTCTGCAACACAAACCATACCCCTGACCTACATCTATGATCCATTGATCTGTTGAATCAAGCTGTAATGCAGGATGTGTTAAAACATATACCATAGGAATCATGATGAATAGATAATACTGCATTATGATATGACATTCAGTAAAGTATTTAAAGACAGCGTGCATTAAGAGAGTTCAACTTCCATCATTTGTATGTAATATTTTTTAGGCAAATCAAATTTGTTTACCTCTTCAATTTCCTTTCTATGCATCTGACACAAATGTTTGGGACCATATTTCTTTCTACCTTCATTCTTTAGAAATGTATAGGAGGTGTATAAATGGTCAATTTAGAAGGAAGATCGATCTCTTGTGGAGTATGGTAACTTCTCTGACATTCGAAGGAAATTTTATTGCTTTGTTATTTTGTATACCCCTCAAGTTTCCCCTGACTTAATTCTACATCAGATGTTGCTCTGGAGTGTGCAGGATTTCTGCATGGTCTTGGCTACCCTACGACTGTAATGGTACGGTCCATTTGTTTACGAGGGTTTGATCAGGTAAGAGGCTTCTTAAAAATGTGCAAGTGAGATATCCTCCACATGCTGGGTACTTCATTATGTTTATTTCTCCTAGTGGATGTAACTTCGTCCATATTCACAAGGAGGACTAACTGATTTATCATCTGATGCTGTCACAAAGTCATTGACTTTCATCACAGACACACAACAGTGGGTGATTTCAATTATTCGCTGTAATTTTTATTTGGACAAACTCAATGTACCAGAGTGATTGCAAGGACACAATCAATTACAAAGTATATTGAATCAATAATAGTGTCTCATGTCTTTTTTAATTTGATGTCTCATAAAGTTAGTCCAGGATTAGTACACTGTTTGTGTGAAACAGCTGTTCAGAATACAGGCCTTGTGTATGTAACTTGTGTTTTGTTTTAATCATGAAATTTAATCATGATTTATGATGGTGTATATATGCACATAATCATAATATCATCTGCTCTCGGGCCTTTGAGCAAGATTTTGCTGAAATTAGCCACTGAGTGAAAGAAAGACTTGATGAAGTGCTTTCCTATGATATCTTCTTCTCTCTCTGTCTTCTTTATGACAGCAAATGTCCAGGTTAGTGACAGACCACATGGAGGCTAGTGGCATCAAGTTTCTATGGCAACAGGTTCCAGAGGCTGTTGAACAGCAGGCTGATGGCAGCTTGAGAGTGAAATGGCAGTCCCAGGATGGGGAAGGAGGAAGGGGTGGGGAGTTTGATACCGTCATGTTTGCCGTAGGTGAGAATTGTGACGTTGCTCACGGCTAGATTTTCTGGCTTTGTGAACCCTGGTTCAGTTTGGGTATGAACATTTGCTGTGGAGCTGCAGTAACCAAAAGAGGTGTGGCTTCATTATGCTATCTAATGAATTTGAAGCTTATTCATAGCCTGTCATCTATTCTCCATACAGCAGTTTATGCAGGAGTCATGCTGCTTGGTATCTGATTGGAAAATAAACAGTCCACAAATATGTAGGCCCAGTAAAGATCAAGTTAAAGGTAATGAATCCCTTTCATACACAAAGTGTTTTTATCAGTATTCTGGGTTATTTTTTTCTGCACAGTATATAAAACTGGTAAAAGGAACACAGTACTTTTAATGAGAAAATTGACAATTTTGATGAATTATGGTAATGATAATGGTAATGTTAATGATGATGATAATAATAATAGTAATGATGATACTGGTGAAGAAAATGATCACGGTAATGATAATGATACTGATAACAGTAATGCTGATGATGATGATGATGATGATGATGATGACGATGATGATTATGATGATGACGATGGCGATGATGATGAAAATGGAGTCTAGTAGTAATTCTAATAATATAGAAATGAAGTATGAACAGACAGTAGGTAAATACTCAATTCAATATCCCTATTAAAGGGCAAATACTGTACTGGGAAGGCAAAAAAGCCTTCAAAAGGTAATTGTTAGCAATCTTCTTGCCAATGGTCTTAAATTCATGTATTGACCATTTTAGAAGCTTGCTGAAAGTTATTTGCCCTCAAATAATCCACATATGGAGTAATTAATGATTAATGATTAAATCCTCAAAATGTTCGGCCCGAACATTTTGAGGATTTGTGATTTAATCACTCATTACTCCAATTGTACATCGTTTGAGGGCAAATAACTTTCAGCAAGCTTCTAAAATAGACAATACATGAATTTAAGACCATTAGAAGATTGCTAACAATTACATTTTGAAGGCTTTTTTGCCTTCCCAGTACAGTATATGCCCTTTAACATTCCTTTGTCTGCACCCATTTGCAGGCAGAGATCCTGAGACATCAGACCTAGGCTTACACACAACCAGCATCCAGCTCTCAGAAGGAGGCAAGATCATCGGGCATCATGAACAGTCTTCAGTCCCACATATATACGCTATTGGAGACATTCTGGAGGTAGGATTTCTTTAAACATTTATAATAGTGCTGAGTTCATAGACAAGAAAACCACAGTCCCACAGGTATATGATGCTGGAGACATTCTGGAGGTAGGATTTCTTTGAATATTTATAACAGTTCTGAGTTCATAGACACGAAAAGCACAGTCCCACATGTATATGCTATTGGAGACATTCTGGAGGTAGGATTTCTTGAAACATTTATAATAGTGCTGAGTTCATAGACAAGAAAACCACAGTCCCACATATATACGCTATTGGAGACATTCTGGAGGTGGGATTTCTTTAAACATTTTTAATAGTGCTGAGTTCATAGACAAGAAAACCACAGTCCCACAGGTATATGATGCTGGAGACATTCTGGAGGTAGATCCTCTATAGATCATCTTCATGATAGTACTGAGCTCATAGATGAGAATAACGTATACATTACGTGCTAGAAATCAGCATGCGGGAAAAGAATTTAGTTATATGTGAATGTCAGTATATAAATGTGAGTGTTTAAGAAATTATGGAATGAATATCATTTTTGGGTAAAAATATGATTTTCAGGATTTAAGATGAATTGATAGTTGATGTTTTATGCCCTGTCATCATTAGTTGAATTATTGTAAAATCATTTGAATTCAGTAAGATAAAATGTTGAACATGTTTCCATTGAGGGGGGGGGGGGGGGGTGGATTGTTACAAATTAAGAATCACAGATCCAGAGGATTTCTTCCAGAAACATCTGACCAAACCATGCCGTGGAGTGGCTTGTATCATTTGTGTCAACGCTGGTTGACATGCTCCAGTAGGTCAGAGTAGCTTTCTAGTTTCCAGGCATACTGCTTTCTTTGGGCAGTTGGTATGGAACACCCTGCGTATTAATGATCTTTTCTTGACTTGAATAAATCTAGGGTGGAATTGAGCTGACTCCTATTGCCATCAGAGCAGGGAAGCTACTAGCACAGAGACTCTTTGGAGGTGGAACAGAGCTCATGAATTATGAGCAGGTGAGTTTCTACTAACCCACAAGCGGACAAAAACTACTCGACAGGTTGTGTAAATATAAGAATTTTGTCAAAAAAACTAAATTGGAAGTGTAAAAAGGCTCATCAAGTAGATAATATAATACCAACTGGTAGGTGGTGCAATATTACGTTATAAATAAAGAATTTGATAAAGAATTGAATATTTGGATATAAGGATAAACATTTTATTAGAAAACAAGAATTGAATATGCAGATGCAAAACTACACAATTATTAAACAAGCAAGTGAAGAATATTCTTCTCCAGCGATTTATATTTCCCATCTTTATATGATATATAAGCCCTGTTCCCACTGCCTTGTTTTTGCTGTGTGGTGTTCTTGCAGGTAGCAACAACCGTGTTCACGCCCCTGGAGTACAGCAGTGTGGGGCTGTCAGAGGAGCTTGCTGTTCAGAGATACGGAGAAGACGCCATCGAGGTCAGATACTCAGTTTCTTGCTGGGCTGAGAAGAAATAACTTTCTAATTTTTCTCATCAAAGTATGATTATACATATTTGAATTGTATCATTGTACATTGTATGTTAGTGTATGGGTACTGCAAAAGTGACGGTAAACTCTCTTCAGCTCTGGCCTGTATTTAATGAAAAGCCATTTTTGTTTGTTCTTGGATGAGGTCTTAGATGAGACAAGTTGAGGTCTCATTCTATTAAGGATCATTCTATTGAAGATTTTGGCTACCAAGTAGAACTCAGGTGATTCTGTGGTAGTTCCCTCCTTTCCTTAGATCATGGACCCTACCACGTGGTAGGGTCCATGTTTAGATCAACCGATTTTGGGATTGACACCATGTTGAATATTGACCATTTTTTCTTGCAAGAGCGACTTTTTGGTTGTTTCTCTGTAGAGAATTAGTTTTTCTGACGCACAAAGGGTTAAAGTAGTTGTACTAGTTAGAAAGCCAGTCCTCCTGCGTGTCTCCTTGTGATAATTATCAGAAGAAAAAAAAACAACCCTGTGAAACGTACAAGAATAATTAGTGTGGAGAGTGCTTACTCTTGATAATGTTTGTATGTTTGTATGTCTACCAAAGAATAATTAGTGTGGAGAGTGCTTACTCTGGATAATGTTTTGATGTTTGTAGGTGTACCATGCATTCTATAAGCCGCTGGAATATGCTGTGCCAAATAGATCTGCCGAACAATGCTACATAAAGGTATTTATTGTCTCTTTCTTGTCTTCTGCCTCAGTGTCACATCTTTCCCTCTCTCTCCATCTCCCTCCCCTCTCACTCATTCTTTCTCTCACCCCTCTCGCTCTCTCTCATCTCCCTTCCCCCCTCTCTTTCTTCCCCCTCTTTCCCCCTACTCTCGTTTCCCCTCTTTCACCTTCTCTCCTCCCTCTCTCTCCACTTCTCTCCCTCACCCTCTATTTTCTTGTTTCTTTCTCTTTGTTCTTTGCTCAGTTGGTCTTTTTCCTGCTTTCGTTTATCTCCATATTCTCTCATACTTGTCTACAATATGAACTGCATCAAGAGTCTCAAGTCTATAAACCAAATTCAGAAAGGATTTTTAGATTTAGACCACAGTTTAAGCAAATGTTGTGGTGTGTAAGCAGATGAATATGCTTGATTGATACTGTATGAGAGAGAGAGAGAGAGAGAGAGAGAGAGAGAGAGAGAGAGAGAGAGAGAGAGAGAGAGAGAGAAAGAGAGAGAGAGAAAGAGAGAGAAAGAGAGAGAGAGAGATACATGTTTATATATATATATATATATATATATATTTATATATCATTTATTCATTTGCATATCTATTTATATCTTAAATCATCTACCTTAGAAAGGTCCAATAATGGATGTGCAAATTCATGCTAGTTTGTATGATTTAGACCAATGATTATTTAAATCAATTCGATTAAATCGTGGTCTAAACATGGTCTAAGGAGTATAGTAACGATAGAAAGAAGTCGAATCGATTACCTTTGGATGACTGTCGCTGACCTCATTACTGTTGCTAGGTGTTCAGCCTGCTTGATGTGTTTGTTTGTTTGTTTGTTTGCCAGGCCGTGTGTCACCGGGAGGGGGCTCAGCCAATCCTGGGTCTTCACATCACAGGGCCGAACTCTGGAGAAATCATGCAGGGCTTTGCCTTGGCTGTCAAGTAAGACCTTCACTCGTCTTCTCCTCTCTCTCTGTACCCATCTATGCCAGTACTTGCCTTGAATAAGCAAATTGTCCATTTAATGTACTCATTCACATTATTTTCAGACTTTTGAGAGTTCTAAGAAGTATCTTAAAAACATACAAAGATTTAAAAATATGTCACTTATTTTCTCCTCTCTCTATCTGTACTCTATCTATATCAATATTCCATACATTTCTTAGAAAACTTGTCCATAATAAGCAAATTGTAAAAAAAATGCTTAGATTTCTAGTTTGAATGTTTTTATGGAATACCAGCCCTGGTAATGAACTCACTCAAATTTCTTTCACACAAAGACAAATGCGCATTTGAAAGTTCTAAGAAGTATGTCAAAAGTTCAACAATGCTTTAAAAAGAAACATGTTCAGGTATATCGCATATCCCCATCCATCTGTTTTCTTTCTTTTATTTACCACTTACTCTCTGAGTAGCTTTTTTCAGAGATATTCCAAAAGAAAAACCCACCAGTCCTTGTAAGGACTACCACAAAGTGTATTGCAAAACTTATCCTATGAGAGAACACTTGTTTGATGTTGGTCAACGATATTAAGTATTGATAATATCTTACTTGTGAACTGCTTTATCCTGTTCTTGCCTGGTAGGTTGGGGGCGTCCTTCCAGCAGCTGAGCGCCACGGTGGGCATCCACCCGACCTCAGCGGAGGAGGTGGTCAAGCTTCACATCACCAAGCGGTCAGGTCTTGACCCTATGGTCACAGGCTGCTGAGGGTAGAGGTCATTTCCCTGACCAATGTCACGAGCCATATAATGAGAATGTAATTTTATAATCATGTGTAGTAATCTGTATGGTCCTGTTCATATACAGAGCTTCCAAGTCTCCCTGATTTTGCAGGAGACTCCCTGAAAGTAGACTAATAATACTGCATTGGATTTCATCACATCACCCAATATCCCTGATTATCAATAGATTATTGTCATTAGGTTGTATGTAATTGATCTCCCTGATTTCTGACAAAATTTCACTTAAATCTTTCTTATTTTTGAATTTCAATGCTGGTAGCTGTAGCTATATTACCGATTCACAAGTTTTCAGCGAGGCCTCTAAAAACACCGTTCATATAGACATAAAAAGTGTAACATTGCAGTATTTTGGACATGGTGGACTCTTCCAGATCCCTAACAATAGCTAACATGCGATAGTGACACGTTCCGCTATGCAATATGAGCATTGTGATTCGTGAATTACATGCCAGAGCGCAATGCACAAGCTGCAACATTCTGAAAACAAACTCAGGATAACATTTTTCTTCAAAATCTTTAAAAGCCGAATTATGATAAAATATACAATTTTTATGAAAATGAATGAGGTAAAGTTAAGAAAAAAATAGAAAAATGTTACGAATGTAATGTATGTGAACTGGTTTGTAATGTACCTTAAGACATTAGCATTCAATTAATGACAGTAACATCTCGTAAATGTGTTGCAATATTTTGTAATCTATCCCAAGAAATATCAGAAGGAAATTGGGTCTACTCTCATATCATTCTTTTGAATCCAAGTCTAAGAATCAATAATCTTTTCATGATAATATTTCTCACTTCTCATTATGTGGCTTACGGGAAATGACATTTTTTTTCTACTACCGGTAGTTTTTGAGAAGAATGTGGATACTGCTTCTATGACGGCCCATCTTGAAACCAAACTTGGTGAGATGAGCCCGATGCTCAGCAATCCTATGAAGTAGAGAAGGATTTTTTGTATTTTAAAATCTTTGTGATAATATGTGTGCTGCTGCTCTTTAAAGGGGATATACTGTACTGGGAAGACAAAAACGCCTTGAAAAGGTGATCGTGAGCAATCTTCTCCCCAATGGTCTTAAATTCATGTGTTGTCTATTTTAGAAACTTTGCTGAAAGTTATTTGCCCTCAAATGATCCACATTTGGATTAATTAATGATTACCAGTGAAATTCTCCAAATGTTCGGCCCGAACATTTAAGGGATTTGTGATTTAATCACTAATAACTACAAATGTGGATCATTTGAGGGCAAATAACTTTCAGCAAGTTTCTAAAATGGGCAAAACATCAATTTAAGACCATTGGGGAGAAGATTGCTCACGATCACCTTTTGAAGGCTTTTTGTCTTCCCAGTACAGTATGCCCTTTAAATGGAGTCACGGTATGGAGTTAATATTTCCAAACTTGCAGCTGCAAGTAGAATCACTGCATTTTAGATTTAAGGTTGTTTTCTGTTATACATTATGGCTCCTGGTGACTAGGAAATCTAAGTGCGAGTAACTTCTTCTTGCAGCTACAAAGAATGTAAATGTTCTCATGGCAGTTTAGGCAATAACAAAATCATGTATGTATAAGGTGTCTATGCATTTGTTATAAACATTGAAGCAATGTTTATCATTGCGCCTTCTAGGCATTACGTGTTTAGGTTGTCCGTCTGGCCAACCTTTGCTTTAGAAGCAATATTAATATATATTTTTTTTTGCAAAGACAAATACCACTAATGATTATAATTGTTATAGGAAAAATGGGATGAAATCAAGTCTGACTTTTGATTTCACATAACATGGACAAAGCAAATAAAGTGTACAAAGTGTTTCTATTTGTGTGTATGGTTGAGAGAGAGAGTGAGATAAGTGAGAGATTAGAATCAAGATGAGGGATCAAGGATTGAGAGAGAGAGAGAGAGAGAGAAAGAGAGAGAGAAAGGGTGTTAAGAGGGGGAAAGCGAGGTAGAGAGAGAGAGAGAGAGAGAGATGGTGGGGTGGGGTGGGCAGAGTTTACAACTATCGTGTATAACTTTCTTATGTATTAAAATACATTATATTCCACATACTAAGAATGTTCCTATATGATTGGTCAAGAGTTGATCACGTGATGAGGCGTAATTTTTCCTATCAGATCACCTGAGAATAAAAGTTCGTTACACTCTAGATGATAGTACTTTTTGGTTTCGCTGATCTCTTCACTCCTCACAGTCCTACGCGTGATAAATTTTTTGAGTATGCGCGAAATAAAAGTGCGTTACACTCGGACTATCAGCTCCCACTAACGCGTCCAAACGCGCGTCATAATGCGCGTCCTAATTAAACGCGCGTCCTAATGCGCGTCCTAATTAACGCGCATCCTAACGCGCGTTCCCCATGGCAGCGGCTCGGGGTTAGGTAGAGAAGTAAACATTTCTTTTGTACGTCAAATTGTCATTTTTGGTATAGATAGTTGGTTTCAGATGTGGAATATAAATCAAATAATCAACTTTTGGTTTAGGCAATGAGACGAACTATCACTTCCTCGGCGATCTGAATGTATACGCTATCTTTCCTCAGCTGCGCTTCGGAAAGATAGCTACATCCAGATCGCCTCGGAAGTGATAGTTCATCCCATCACCTTCACCAACGTTGATTATTTGTTTGCTATACACTGTATTGTCATTTTAATAATGGCTGGTTGAAAGAGTTGTAATTTTGAGCAATTTTCTTGGTGATGATCATCGTATAGTGTTAAGTATTTGGTTTGGATGTCCATCGCAAAGTATTTGAACAAAATAACCAACTAAAGACTGCCATGACAAATATTGTAAATGGATTACTATTACATGTACAAATAAATATGCAAATAAACAAATTATCTATCTTTGTTCGTTGTAATTAGCCTGAAAGCCATTCATGTTGTGGAATAATGTCATGATAGTGAGCAAGTCTGCCTTCTGTAGTGTCAGGTTAGTAAACTTTAGTGAGTTAATAAGACACCAAAGAAAAAGATGTTTTGACTTCCTTCTCTTACATGCATTTATGTAGTATGTACCCCCTTGACTCCCCTCCCCCTGTTTTTTTTTTCTCTCTCTCTCTCTCTCTCTCTCTCTCTCTCTCTCTAACCTATTCTTTCCTCCTTATCCTCCCCCCCCCCCGTGCTCTCCCTCTCCCCGTCACTTTTTACGTTTCTTCTGTGTACCTCTCTGTTTTCCCCGTCCTCTTTCTCTCTCCCCCTTCTCTCTTCCTCCTCCTACTCTACCATGCATCCTTAAATTTATCAGTTTCTCTCCACTTCCTCTCTGTTCTTCCCCTCTCTCTATTCCCCTCTTTCTTTTTCTTTGCTCTCTCTCTCTCTGCCACCTCTTTCCTCTATTTTTCTTTATCTTTCTTTCCCCCTCTCTCTATTTCTCTCCTCGCTCTTGTTTTTTTTCTCTTTCTCGTCCTCCCCACTCCCTCTCTTTCTCTATCTCCCCTCTCCCTCTTCTGTCTATCTAGTTATTTATATATGCATTATATTACTGTGTTAATCTTTTCACCCCTTTCTCCTTTCTATATTCTCCAACATACATATATGTATTAATATATACATATATACATGTACATATAAATATATATATTTATCTCTTGTTCTCTTTTCTCTCGTTCACACTGTCTTCTCTCAATACGTAAATGGCTGATTTATGTGCGATGTTACGATTACATTAGCAAACATAATCATATGCACACACAATGTTTATATGTGGATAAACATTTAATACTACAAATCAAGGGTGTGATGATCAACAATATAAACAAGTACAATTCCAGATTGTAATACCGTGAAAATCACCAATCACTTTTCATTAACAATGCTACTTTTTTTTTTTTGCTATATACTATTTTTTTGTCTTTTCATTTTTTGTAAAGGTTATATTGATATATAAAGTTGCTTGCAAATATTAAAAAAATACTAAAAGATTAGTTGGCATGATCATAACAACACAGCAACAAGGCAACTGTTACTCGGAATAGGCGAACGCATATTCTCCTGGAAGAGATATAATTAGTTCTCAATGATATTCTTCTCTAGCTACGTTGATTATATATCATACACCAGAATGGCGGTACACCTGCACTGCTTGCAGTCAACGGCTTCATCTCAATACTGAACAACGACATGAACTTGTCAAAGTTCAAGGTTTATATGAAAATAGACTGCCCATTTATCATTCTTAAAAAAGTAATATACTGTATCTGGGATACTTCAGATATAAGTGACGAAATCAACAGACACGAATGGGGGCAAAATACACGCAGGAAAAGCGTGAATGTGAGTCCTCGACGGAGACGTTATGAATATAATGTCACGTGACCTTGTCACCACGAGCAGGTAATGGAGTTATTAGTTTTGTATGAACATGATGAAGATGCGAGTAGTTCAGGCAGGGCGTGATGCTTACAGGAGAAGTCGTGGATCAGCCGCGACCAGGCCTTCCATCACAAGCTGCTTGACCCCAGCCACGGCCGACTGGAAGCCAGCGTTGTAGTCACAGGCGACCTCGTTCTGGATGTAGTCACTGCGGTCATTGACGAACTCATCTCGGTCGTTGGGCCCGCCAACCAGGGCTCCGTAGAGAACCTGTGGATTAGGACCGCCAGCGTTGAACTCGTTCCAGCCGCACGATGCCGGCAGGTCTGGGCACGAACTGTAGGTGGGATAGAGAGAGAAGGGGATTCCGTCAATATATCATTTAAGTTACCAAGTCACCTTATTTACGTAATCTATGTGATACGAATATCTAATTCAAGCCATTTCTTACATTTGAAACTAAAACGTGTTATTGATTCTTTAGTGGTTGTCGGCGTTATTCGCTATCAGTGGACCATCCACATTGTTGGTGCAACTTTCCTAAACGTATAACCATTTTGCATTGCCATGTTTTTCAGTGACAACATCTGCCAATGCTAGTGGTGGTGGATGTCATCATGGTATCGCGAAGAGGAATTAATTCCCACCTTGCACGATGATGAGGACGATCTGGGGGGTTGTCTCCGAAGCCGACGACGAAGCTTCGGCCGTTGGATCCCAGCATGTAGTTGATCTGCTCCTGAGCGAAGTCGCAATACTGGGAGCTCAGTCCTTCCCGGCATGCAATAGAGGCCAGGAACGCCGTGTTGGCTGTGGGACAGAGGTGAGAGACAGCATGTCATCACCCGTGAACGAATCCATGGTCAAATTGTTATATGATCTATCATAATATATTCATTCGCCTTATGATATATACACCCCAAACTAATCTGTAATTAAATGTCACTTAGAGGTTTCCAAGAATATTGTTAAGTACTTTCAAAGAATATTGTTAAGTACTTTCAATGATACATGTATATGAAATCATGTGACATCATTCTTCAGAGCTTACATTCAATAACAGATTCTTTATGGGTGTACACAATTATCATTGAGAGAATGAAGAACGCTGTGCAATATCTTAAATATCCTATATTCTGCAATATAATATAATAATTGTATTGAATGTTTTTATGCTATGGTGAATAAACCCCTATTAGCTTGATAGCGTGACCAAATTTGGTAAAAAACTTTGGTTTATGATGACAGTGTAATAACGATTATAAAAAAGAGAGGTACAGCTGTATATTATATAGAGAAAGAAAGATGATAATAGTGTAATAAGATTGATATATATAGAGAGAAAGAGGAACAGGGAAATGAATGGAAAAGCTATTGGACTCACCTGAGTATCTGAGCGAACCCCACTGTGATCTCCAGGCGAGACCTCCGGGCGTGTAGGTCACGTCGCCACCTCTCATCCAGCTGTCCAGGTAGCTACGCACAGCAGTCTCATACTGACCCCTGCTCGCCGCGTCGCTGCTTAGCTGGTACATCAGAAGCTGCAGTGGAGACAGACATAGGGAAGACAATGTTTGATAAGTACATGACAAAAACATCACAACCCTAATAATTCAATTGTAATTCAAATCAATGTTTATTATTCTAATTTCGCAGCCCTTAATGAATTGCATGACAATTTACATTGATTTAAAAATATGCTCAAATAAAGCGAAGTAAAGAAAATATATCATATCATATAATATTATAATCTCACAAAGTTACATATTTTCAGCGAAACAGAATTATACGATTTAAGATTTGCCTATTCATGTATTGTTTGGATAAGACAATAAAATTTTATTGTCATGAAACAAAATCACCACAATTTCCTATTATAGACTGAAATGATTTGTAATATCTTTATGTTATAGTTGTTTGTCTGTTAGAAATGTGCTGCATTATATTACGATAAATGGCGATGGTGAGGTGGTGCTGTATATATTATAAACGATGAAATGTTATTGCTTACTTGGACACCAGCCTTCTTGTCATCCCAGTCGAAGGCCCATGGTTTGGCACCTAGCCCGTTCTGGTTGTATAGACTCACGGCACGGTTGAAGTAACTCATGTCGTTGGTGGCGCGATATAACCAGAGGGCAGCGAAGGCGAGTTCGTCATGGTAGTGCGATGAGCTAGAGCGCGAAAAGAAAGAGAATATACTTAATAAGTATTCTTTTATCATATTTTTATTTTATGTACCCGGTAAACCTGCCCTGAGGCATCTAGATATCATAGGAAAAGACACGGAACTAATCTTAACGGCAACACGGAACTAATCTTAACGGCAACACAAAACCAACAGTAACGCAAGACCGTTATGAAAAGCCATCGCGGATTGCAATCACCAGTCGCACCACGGACCGTCATTCTCGAACTAAGCAGTGAGTAAGTATACACGAGTAAATCAGTCTTCTCTATGTCATTACTGTTGTTTCTTTCTCTTTAATTCTCGTCAGTGTTGTATCATCATTTTTGTTGTTATTTCACACCTCATCTGTGCTGTTATTTATCTTCTTTTGTTTTATATTCCTGTCATGCTACTGGCTGTGACCCTCAACCCTTCTCGCCTAGAACCCTAAGCTGCAGAGAGGAATGTATAATATGCTTACTGGTAGAAGGAGTCTGCGTTCGGGATGGAGCTGGAATAGTGGCCGCGGTAGGTGTCGGCAAAGTCAAAGAGCTGGACGGCGTGATCCAGAAGGTTCAATGAGTAGCTAATATCTGGAAAGGAGGCAAAATAAAACAAGATATATACTTCAATTGTTTGAATATTAATGATTGTAATGAGTTGATAGGCATTGATAATGATGATATTGTTGTTGATGATGATGATGATGATAACGATGATGATGATGTGATGATGATGATAATGATGATAACGATGATGATAATGGTGAGATTGATGATGATGATAATGATGATGATAATGATGATGATGATGATGATGATGATGGTGATGATGATGATGATGATGATGATGGTGATGGTGATGATAGTGGCATATCCAAAACAGGACGTAGCTGCAGTTACCATGGTTACGGTCCTGTACTAATCTGCCCGCTGCAACAAGCGGCATCCATAGATGTTCATTAATACCCTGCTCACAACACACCCTCTAGTTCTCTACCGTCCTCTTGAATAGACATTAACTAATTATTTTATTTTTGTTTAAAAAATGTAAAGTGCATAGTAAGGAAATTATTGAAAGGTGGGGTACAGAAATGTGTAGCGTCAAAACGAGTTACACTTTAAAAAGATAACTATATCATTTGAATTTGAACACATAACTGAATCGAAGACATAAGTGGGCGCATAATAACTTTTGAAAGGTGGTCGAAAGGTCGATGAGCTCACCTTTTTTCTTGAATACCATGGAGGCGGCAGCAAGAGCGGCAGCGGTCTCTCCAGCGACGTCTGAGCCTGGACTGGCGGGGTCAAGTTTGTAGGCAGGGCGGGGTCCATACAGCTCCTCGGGGCGCACCCACAACGAGTGATCGTAGTGACCGTCGCCCACCTGTGCGTAGAACTCGTTGGCCGATACGTGACATTTGATGAAGTAGTCCGTGGCCCATTTGATGCTGTCCAGGGCGTTGGCGTACTCGCCGGCCGAGCTGTAGGCGGCCTCGTGCTCCAACAGGCCCCAGGCCAGCAGGGTAGCGGACGACGCCATGGGAAGACCGAACTTCACTGTGTCACCAGCTGTAAAAGGAGACATTACCAACACAACAATCAAACATTTACTCATGTCATCCATTCGGGCTTAGAATGAGAAGGAGAAGTACAATGAAGGTGAAAGAAGAATGGGGATGATGAGAATAAGACAAAAAGGGAAAACAAGATCCGGAAGTACGAGAAGAATGTATCAGAGGAAAGATTTTTTTGTCTTTGCATGTCTCATAGATATTGGGAATCGCGTTTGAAATTGTGTTCATTAACGTAATTATTCATTATGTGTATACTATATTATGCTTTTTTTTTCCTATACGCAATTTTGAAAATATTTCGGCCAGTGTTTGATAATATTTCGGCATATATTTGTAAATGTAAAAAAAATAGCAAAATAAAAGAAGAAGAACAACAAAAAGAAAAACAGGAACAAGAACACAATTAAGAAGGAGAAGAAAACAAACCGGAAGACGAGAATAATACGAAAGAGGAGAGAGGAGAAAGAACAATCCATCCAAACTCACCATCATACCACCCGCCGGTCAGGCTCTCGCCTTGCGCTCCCTGGTCGGTGAGGGCGGAATCACCGCGGTAGGGGATGCGGTTGGATGCGGGTAGTGAGCCTGAGCGTTGAGCCTCATAGAAGAGGATGGACTTGTGGAGGACCTCGTCATAATCAAACGGAGACTCGCCTTCGGGGAGAGAGGAAATGTTGACTTGAATGAGGTTTTATGTTCCATCAAATAGTTCACCAGCATTGTTGCAATACACTTATTACAATGAATCAAAGGTTACGCAAATGTAAATATATATGCAAATGTATATTTCAGAACACATTTGAAGCCACCTATCTCACGGTCTATCATTGACTTTTTACCTAAATAACGTACTTGGAAAAACTGCGGGGTGTTAATGATTGACAGCTTTGGATGATTGAAAGGGAAACTAGAAAGAGAAAGATTAGATAAGAAATGTTCTACCCGATCTGGTCCTTCGATAATCCGTTACGGCGAATGAAGTTCATGTAGTTACTCAACTAGAAATAATGTGTAAGTGACAAATTTTCCAAATATTGTAGTCTTACTCTTAGTAGGTCACATATTGCCTGTAACCGTAACCATGACGTATGCTGTATATATCCTTTAAGACTAGATGTAGATTCAATGTTAAGAAGTAAATCCTGATATAAACCATGTACCAGATAAAGAAAATGTCAGTTGAAGATCCATTCAGAGTGGGATCAATGTCTACCTTTTGTGATCTCAGTAGTAACTACCACGTCTGTTGTTGCCTCTCCCGATCCCTCCTCGGTCGTCATCATCTCCGTCACTTCTGAAGAAAAGTCGCTCTCCGATGATGACAACGATGAAGAGGAATCGTCCTCCGATGACGACGATGAAGAAGATTCGTCCTCCGATGACGACGATGAAGAAAAGCTGCTATCCGAAGACATTTCCGACGAAGATGAAGAGTCATCTTCTGCAGTCGTCGCCTCAGGTACTTTGGTTGTAATGGCATCCATGGTGGTCAATGGTGTCGGTGTGGTGGTGGTCGACCTGGTGGTGGTCGGAGGCGCCGTAGTAGTCGTCGGTACGATGGTCGTCGGGACATAGTACTCGGGGCATTCGCAATCTGGCTGGTTAAGAAGGCGAATCTGGAAGTCAGGAGTGACGGCGGAGATCGCCCCGATGAACTCGGCGTCGAACTCGCTGCCGGCTGCAAGATTGGGGTTCCACTGTTGGTTGACCAGGGTGTAGCGCGTGAAGGTAGAGTCGACGCTCTGCACCAGTGCAGTCCAGATCTACCAGAGATAAGAAGACAAGTCACCATACCGTTTATGATTCAAGTATTAATAAGCAGTTAAATACGCCATTCAAACACCATAGAAGCATAAAGAAGTATATGACATTAATGGAGGGAGGTCGATATCTTCTTTGACTTAATTGACACCTTCAAAAAGTGTGAAACCTTCACTTTGATATTTCATATTGTCCTACAATATTGCCCCAATGAGTGACCTCCTGAACATTGTTTTCCTCTGATCGTCTGACCAGGGTCATAAGAGACAATCCGAAGAATGATGCAGAAGTTTTTCTTTATAAAAGATTGGTTCGAAACTTACCTGGAGGTTCCAGACCGGCTCTGAGAACTCGAGCTCGGCCGTCCAGCCTCCGGTCAGCGAGTTGGTGACCGGTACACGGACACGACCCTTGAAGTTGCTCGGCCACTCAGCCAGGAGTTGACGCACCGTGCCGCAAGAACACACACCGTTGTCGACCTCAGACGGACCCTGGACAGAAACAGAAAGGAGGAACGACTGTTATGTCATCACGTGGTGATTTAACTTAATACGTTACCCAAATAGAGGGAATGAACAATGCATAATTTTTAACGAAGATATTAACCAAATTTTCAGAACATGTTGATTGTTTGGCATACATGAAATATACATACACCAATGGTTTGCTTGCATATTGCTCATTTTTTGTCATGTTAGGCTATCAGCAGACGGATGACAGAAAAGCAAACTTTTTTTTAAACCCAAAGCGGAAGACCACCTTGTTTGAAGGATACTAGATCGATGACAGTATGCTGGAAAGTGACGAAAAAAAAAAACTCACCTCAGAAGTGACGTCACCACATGCAGGATGGTCGTCCAACAGGAAGCTGAAGGAGGGCGTGACCCCGGAAGTGATTGAGGCGATGAACTCTGCCTCGTAGACGGTGCCGGCGTTGAGGGTGGGGTTCCACTGCTTGTTTCTCAGGCCGTACACCTGGTTGTTGCTGCTGGTCGACGCGATGGAGGCCGTCCAGATCTAGACAGATAAAAATATATATGAAGAACAAAGGGAAAAATGCTCAATGGTCAACTTTAACAATAGGATTTAATCATATCATATCCTTATAAGTAAAGAGTCGTATAAATAAAGTAATGTAATTCATTTTATATAAACCAATAGAAGTAATGGCAAGAGCGAAATGAAAGATCATAAACATGATAAAGTGCACCCAACACCAATAACAATATAGAGTTCAGACAACTCTTATCATTCTGCAGACAATAAGGCTTTGAAGATGATATTTCTTTAAGCTACAGAAAAAATAAGGCTAACATCTAAGTTCAGACTGAGTAGATCAATTTGAGCAGACGAACCTGGAGGTTGTTGATGGGTTCGGAGAAGGCTAGGGTGGCGTCCCAGCCCCCCTGGATCCTGGTGGTAATCGGCAGGCGAACACGGCCTTTCACGTTCCCAGGCCACTCGTCCAGGATCTCGTACTCGGCATCGCAGCTGCCCTCAGTGAGACCTAGGGAGAGCTCGGGGGAGGATGAGGACTGGTCGTCGGAGCCGTCAGAGCTCTGTCGGGAGAGAGACGAGAGTGATCAAGTTCTAGTTTTCAGGTTAAGTTGTGGGTTAAAGGAACACGTACTTGAGCACCATGGAGAGTGTGCAGAAACGGGAAAGTGATCACATCTTTTTGAAAAATCATCTCTCAGACGTCGTTCAACATGCATTATACAGAGAGATATTATCAGCTTTGATGATTCTGACAACCTAAACTTCAGCAAAAGAGTATGTGCATATTCATGTCTCATGTTATGCATGTTATGATGATGTAGTAGATGGACAAAGTAATTGAAGCACTATATATCTGGTGCTTACCTGGCTACAGAGACCGTTTGGATTAAGGGTAGCTGTTCCCCGGGTACCGTCGTTGTCCCCCTGAGCGCGGTAGCCGATGAAGTCCAGAGTGAGGTCGGTACTGGGGTAGAGGACCGCATTCCATTGCAGGTTGCCCAGCTCGTACGTGCGCTTGTCCGAGCTGCGGGAGAGCACCTGGGCGTGCCAGATCTACAGGAAGACAGGTGAAGGAAGATGGTATTAGACCATTGTGTTTGATGTGTTACCCATGTTATAGAGAGAAGGGGGCAAGGAGAGGGAGACAGAGACAGAGAGTGGGCGGGGCGGGATGGGGGGGGGATGGTAGGGATGAGGGGGAGGGGTGAGGGGATAGAGAAGGCCTGGGGGGAAGAGAGGCAGGGAAAGAGAGAGAAAGAGGAGGTGCAAGAGATATAGAGGGGGAGAGAGAGAAAGAGAGAGAGAGAGAGAGAGGAGGAGGAGGAGGAGGAGGATAAGGAAAGCGTGGTTATGGATTGCGAAGAAGATGGAGAGAGGGGGAGGGGAGTGGGCAAGAAAATGAGATGGGGCGGACGTACAGATTACAGAAGGCCAAAAATGTGAAAGTATATCGTTGAAGACGTCATAAGAAGCTGTACATAAATTAATGTTGAAAACTCATGTTGAAACTTACGTCCATGTTGAATACCGGTTGATCGAAGACCACTGTCACTGTCCATCCTTCGCCATTGATGGCAGCACTGCACTCATCCACAGCGAGAGTCATTCGGCCCTGGAAAGCCCCGGGCCAGGCGTGTTGGATGATGGTCCTCTCCGCCTGACCGGCCGGCAGGGAGCACAGCCAGAGACTGGTTAGAGTCAGGAAGAGCATGACTGGTGTCGTCTGCTTCATATTGGATGAGGCTGCAGGAATGGAAAGAATATTGGTAGGTGAACACAAGCTCAAAAAACAAGGATTTTTTACTTATTTATTTATTTATTTATGTTTACTCTTAAAATACAGGGTAGGCCGTTCAATTGAAAAACTGCTTTACAACGGCGCCCTGTATGAGACATATAAATATATATTACAATATAATCAAAGGCAGAATAAATACATTCAATAAAAAACAACATCTTAAAATACAACTGAAAAAAAGAGAAAACCGAAAAAATAAACATACATTTATAATCATTCCTATTCCAGTCACCCTCCCTGATAATTACATTATAACTAGAAATTATAGTGAAAACAAGTTTACAATGAGTCATAGTTATCACACAGCGGAGCTTGTGGATAAAACGTTTTCAAGAAATCACAGCTCTAGAGAAATCGACACCATGCAGATAAAACCATTTTAAGTCGACGAAAACAAAAAAAATTACTAAAAAAAAAAGAATAACAAAAAAATACTCACATTTATGTTGGACCTGATGATAGGCGTACTCAATAAACCGATGATGACAATGATGAAATACTTGTTTGATGAAAAGTTCTGCTTTCCTCAATAGCAATTCAGATACAAAATTAAAAAAGTGCGATGTTAGTAGCAAACAAATGAGTGGGTAAATAATATTTAAGTGTCTGAAAGGTGCTGAGAGCAGTTGTTGCTTCGATGAATCTCCGTCTGACCAGCAGAGGAGTTGGAAGAGTGTCTTGTTCAAGACACCGAATGCACCTCCATTTATACCCTTCTCCTGCCTCCGTGGCCTCGTCGGCTCAGCTATCGGATCAATAAACACCCCCCACGCGCGCCCGCCATCGCGAAGAATGGGCGATACGTCACGGTCCCGAAATCCGCCCTTTTGTTCTCTTGTTGACCGGATAATGATGACCCGCCACATATTCAACAACTGTTGCATAACATAATGTGTCCCTACGTCAGCAGGGTTAGGTAATAGAGAGACTTATTGTGCCAATAGGTGTGTGGGGTTCATATATTGTGAGCATCAAGGATAATCGGATTCATTGCGGACGTCAGACCGTCAGGGAGATTTTCATGACCGAATGTAAACATGTTTTTGCTCCTTTTTCTCGTCTTCGATCCTTCGATGTTGGTGCTTTGTGTTCGTAACCTTTTCATCACTCCAAATTGCCTCAGTTTTCTGAAGAACTTTAGGGGGGGGGGGGGGGACTGCGTAAGTTTAAACTGCGTAGGTTAAATTAAGTTTCGTGACGTTCATCAGTTTTTACATGACGTCCAATTTACCGCATTTGTTTTGAGTTATGGTAATCTATCAAGAGTTGTTAACCTCTTAAGTTCCCGGATCCATGTATTGCAGATAAGAAGATTCTATTACAAAAAAAGAATGAAACTCTGATTACACTTTCCCCTGTCTTCTTTTTACCAGGGTAGCCCCATCAGTGAGCAAAGAATAATTGTTCTCCCTAGGGCCCTGGGTTTGTTAACTGTACCATTTAATTTTGATAAAATCAGAAACTATGGAAAACATATTGCAAAGGTGTGAACAAAAATCAGACATATCAATATACAATATGTGTTTAACTCTTTGTGTACTACATGTTCCCTTTATTACATATCCGATAGAACACCAGTTCATCTGGTAGTTAGTAAAGGGTTAAATCGTTATTACTGTAGATCCAAGGTAGACAGGTGATACTCCGTGTATAATCTTGTTTGTGAAAAGTACACAAGAACGACGGGAAATTCTGTAGACTTTGCATTGCACACCAACGGGACTTGCCCTAATACATGATCAAATTTAGTGCTAGAAACCATGTTTTTCCAAACTTAACACCTCCTTCGTAATATGTATGATTTGTTTTCAAACACTACGTCATTGCGGACCCGGCAATGGAGTTGCCTTGTAGGGTAAATTATCTGGGCTGGTAAGTCAGTTGGTATTCTGATGACTGACTTTAGTCCAAAACTACACCAATACGTCAATCAAAGTCATGGATCATAAGGAACCTAAGTCAAAACTTAAGTCAAAACTCGACTCTCTTTCAGAATAGCACCCTAGAAGTCAGTGCTATGAATCATGGTTTTCAAAGCTTCACAGCTCCCTAGGGCATTTCGAACCCAGCGATGAAGATGAATTACGAGGTAAAATAATAATCAAATGTTAGTGCTTGAAGCCATGGATACCAAAACTTCACAGCTCCCGTGTAATGTGTGTGATTGTTCTCAAACACCACATCATTGCACATGGCAATGAAGTTGCCTTATAAGGTAGATTATAAGAGGTCAGTGCTAAAAATCGGGATTTTTAAAACTTCACAGCTTCCTTGTAATAAATAGGATTTTTATCCCAATTTTTTCCAATACAATTCTCTGATTTTGTGATGTTATTTGATTCGACGTGTTATCGTTGTTTTATTATCCTAGCATACGTTAAATGTGGCATTCCGTTATCTCATTTTTCAATAGATATGATCATATCATACACACTAAGATATTTGATATGAATCATTCGACACATGTCTGTTCTAGATATTGCTTGAAAGTATTAGCTGTCATTGTGGAGTAGATAATACGAGAAATTTGCGGTTCACCGTGTGAGAAAGGGAGAGATTCGATTCTTTCTGGAATTTGTGGTAGTCCTAAAAAGGACAGTTTTTATGCTTTCTACAGTGTTCTAAGTGAGTCCTGATAAGGGCTGTTTAGGAGGGGCTCGAGGTTTCGAATAGATTTCTGTTCTATGTTACATGGAAGTTGTGTAAATGACGGTTGTTTATGTCTGGGATTATATCCTGGACAGAGAAGGTAAACAGAATATTACAAAGATAAACACCCATGTGTCATGAAGTCGAAGTGACAACTCAGGACGGACTGATGATAAAATTATGTAATCATAAAGATACTCTCCGAGTGAACCATTGAACTGAAGTGCCTGTTCACCGATGCCTACATAACTCTCTCTCTCTCTCTCTCTCTCTCTCTCTCTCTCTCTCTCTCTCTCTCTCTCTCTCTCTCTCTCTCTCTCTCTTTCTCTCTCTCGCTTTCTCTCTCTCTCCCCCTCTCTCTTTCCCCCTTTCCCTATCTCACTCTTCTCACTTCCCAGGGCAGCCGATGTTCACCGATTTCTTCAACCATGTCAACCGTGTCATGTAAGAAACACGCCGCAAGGACATGTACTTTGTGTGACCCGGGCTCCGATCTTTAGAAAGTTATCGATTACCACCACTAACCCAGGACAATACCAAGCCTGCGTCAGCCATGGTGTTGACGTACTTCACCAAAGAAGTAGAAAAATAGGCGTGAGCATTTACTTTGCACGTGCGACTGTAGTCGTTTAACCCTAAAATGTTTTATACAATGAGCTAAAAACAACTTTTGACACTTTTGAAAAAAAATATTATAAAGAAGTTGCATCTTGAATCATGCTGAAATTTACATTATCATAAAGTCAATCATAAAGTCAAATGTCAATCAGGCCTCACTTAATAAGATAAATGATTGGATATTGTCAATTGGCATGAAACTACTGTTTTTTCACGTAGGCCTATGCCAAATAGTTTCTACAAATTTATACAAAATTCATGATCACAATGTTATTATTAGTGAGTTTGTGTTTCAACGTCCAGACTATCACGGGGTTCAGCTCCATCTTAAAGGGGAGGTCCACCCTGAAATTGATTTGGTTATAAATAATTGTATAAGAAATATGAAAGCAACCTATTAGTGAAGGTCTGAAGAAAATCAGTCAAAATATAAGAAAGGTATGATTTTGTTCACATTTAAATCATGAGCTACTCTCACTCTTTTTCCTATGTTGAATGCTGTATGATTCCATCAATTGCAATTTTTCTGTTTTTTGACAAGGGTGTAATCCTTTCTCATAAAGGTGCGTGTCTAAAATCATACATCTAATAATATATCAAATGCACAGATAAAATGGCATATCTCCTTCCGAGAAATGTTTACAGCAGAGTAGCTCTCAAGTGACGCAACAAAATCAAAATTTTGAAATTAATAAAGTTATCCATTGACGGATTTTCGTCAAACCTGCACTAAAGTGGTGCTTTTATTTTGCGTCTATAATTTAAACCACTTTAACTTCAGGGTGACTTAAGCCGTGCTCCCGCCCCCGCCCATCTCCCTCACCCCCTCCCCCAGACCACCACACGAGTCGTCCATTCTCTACCCATCCTTGTCGGACCTTGTAGCCAAGCCATAACGTCTTGTCATGGCTCATTAGTTTTTCAAAGAAAGGTAAGCACCCTCGTTGGCCATTCTTTGCGTCACGACGCCTAATTGGTTGAACTGGTATTGTGACGTAGTACATTAGCTGTATAAATTACTCCCAGAATGCCCAATGCACTTTACACTGGCTGAATCGCAGGAACCGGTCATTCGATTCACAAATGTGCAAGAAAATGACGTCACATTTCTAGTCGTAGGCTTTTACGACTGCAGAATTGTGGCAAAACCGTGTGTGGTGGTTTTTATGTTCACGTCTTATTGGAGGGATATCTGTGTGCCTTTGTTATCAATTGCTATTTAGATAATGAAGGCATTATCATGGACTTTGAAAACAAACTACTGAACAAACCTCTCTTGAAGATATGTAATACTGCAAACTCATGTTTGTCAAATCTTTCGTGATGGAATCCACTAGTTAATTCTGCATGTTCTGGGTCGGAATGTATCCCCTTCTCCCTTCGACATTGTGTGCATCGGTATTCAAAAGTGCATTTCATCGGATGATGATGTGACGATATAGGTCCGTATTCCATGGTTTAATTTAGACCGCGTAATAAACATAGACTAACTTTATGGGGCGCAAAATAAATCATATGATGCTGTCACAAATCATTAATTTTCATCACAGAATCAAAACAGTGGCTGGTTTGAATCATTCGCTGCAATCAATATATGCACATACCCGATAACCATAGTGATTCCGACGAAAATATAAGTTCTATATAAGTAATAAATACAAGTACAGGTTTAAGTACATTGTTTGCGTCTCTTATGAACACGGGCCATAACATTGTACTCAGAAGAGCGTATTCAAACGTTTATGCAGTCATACTTCCATATAATGTTATCCTGTGTGTCAATTTCTTAAATTCTGTGTTTATTAGATCAGATATACATATGTGTTTCTGTAGGAAATACTGCTTTAAAAAATACATCAAATTACTATAGTTTTGATCTTCACGCAAGTATGAATAAATATTAAAGTACAACATTCAAGTGCTTGAAGTTTCTCTGTGATTTAGTGTTACACTATTCTTGCATAAAATCTCTTCTCACATTATCAATGACTTGTTCAGTATTTCGATAACATTTATCTTGTGTTCATCCTGGGTCCCATCTTGCGATTGATCGCAATATTTTGCAATCGATAACAGTAGTAATCGCAACAATTGTAATCGTTGAGATAGGTACTTAGATCGCAACTCTTCATGAGTTTGGAATTTGAGATAGCTGGTATGGGAGGGGTGGGGTGTGTAGTAATTCTGAGTTATGATTACTTTAAAGATTACTCTGTTTTTCTTAAATTCTTTCAATTGGATACCTCCAGTTTTGTTTTTATTCAGTAGTACCTGTACCTGTACCTGTAGTTATCCTGTACACAGGATAACGTCTTTACTCTATTTTATTGGTTTTATACATGAAATCAAATAGTCAAATTGCTTCTTTCTCATGTTTATGTATTTCACCATCATGAGTTGACTTTTGAGCTACGTTTAAAAGGCAAGTCTAAAAACAACACATGTTGTTATCATTGAATAATCACATCAGGAGGATAGATCAAAATAATGAAAAATCCAAAATATGGATGTACATAATTTCTAAAAGTGCGTGCATGTAAATACCATTAATTTGGGCCACCCCACCCCGACCAACACCCTGCCCGTCCTTTGACATTCAAGCACACACACACACACACACACACACACAGACACAGACACACACACACACACACACACACACACACACACACACACACACACACACACAGACACACACAGACACACACACAGACACACACAGACACACACACACACACGCACACACACACACACACACACACACGCACACACACACACACAGACACACACACACACACACAGACACACACAGACACACACACACAGACACACACACACACGCGCGCACACACACACACACACACACAAACACACACACACACACACACACGGACACTCTGAGAAGTAGCTCAGTTTTTAAGAGGTTTACAATATAAATTAAATACGTAGGCAAGACAGATTAATTAAAAAATGGATGAATTTAAAACGACCCTGCATACTTACATTCACCTCTAAGGAACGTGCTCTTATTGTTGTATTACCCCTTCTTCGTCTAGACGTGAGGTATGTGTTTTATTGTTTTCTACTCTGTAACAGTGGCAATTCAGTTAAAGACAGGGTATCCCATTTGTAAAACGTCATGAAATTGGGGAGGAATCAGCAGTTTATCTTAAAGAAAACATGTATGAAATCTCAAAGTCACAGCTATGCAATATGCCATCAGGAAAAAGTGAAAAAAAAAACTTTGCTAACGTTTGAAACGCAGCAAGTATTGTCTACATTCATAATCGTATTGCCCCTGTCATGTAAGCATTGCTCCCATTGAACGCATGCACCGTGGAGCGGACCGGTGCGCACCATAGTGCACAACGGTCTCCAGTTTCTAGGCTATTTCGGACGACCCGCCCAAATCCTCTTCAAAATACACTGGTTGCTATAGTTTCGCTTAAAGTCAGTTTACAGTTCTATTATTGCAAGCGATGATATAGCATCTTCTTGCTAGAGAGCGTGATTATTTGAAAAAGAGATATGATGATAGAAAAGATCCTGAAGATTGGAAACAATACCAAAACTGTCGAAATAAAGTTAATAATTTCAATAAAGTATTACAGAAAAGATATTATCGTAATAAGTTGTCAGAGGCTGGTCGTGATATAAAAAACAAGTGGAAAGTAATGAACACGTTACTCCCAAGTAAGAAAAGAACTTCAACTCAATATCAACTTAAATTTCATGATGATCTAGTATCAGACAGACAAGAGGTCGCTAATGCATTTAATAAGAATTTTAATAATATTTTAGATACAATGAAAAACCTCGATCATACATGCACTGATATTTGTTCAACGATAGTTGAAAACACTGAAAGTTTCTCCTTTGATGATATAACAATAGAATTTGTACTTAAAGAACTGAAGTCAGTTAACTGTAATAAAGCTGTTGGAATTGATAAATTACACCCAAAACTATTGAAACTTGCTGCTGATTACATTGCAAGGCCATTAAGTTTTCTTTATAATGTATCATTACGTAGTGCGGAGATCCCAACTGACTTTAAAATTGCAAAAATAATACCACTTTACAAAGGTGGAAATAAATTAGATATTAACAACTATCGTCCAATCTCTTTACTGCCCATACCTGCAAAAATATTGGAAAGGGCTGTTCATGCACAACTTTATAAATACTTTGATGAAAATTCTTTATTATCTTCTATACAATCAGGTTTTAGACCGATGCATTCAACTCAAACATGTGTTACTGATATTTCAGAATATATTCTGCGTAATATGAATTCTGGTAATATCACAGGTGCAATTTTTCTTGACTTGCGAAAAGCATTCGATGTAATTTCTCATACTCGTCTTTTAAAAAAACTGTCGATGTATGGAATACGTAATTTTGAATTAGAATGGTTTAAATCGTATATTACTGATCGATTGCATTGTGTTTCAATAGAAGGAACATTAAGCAAGTACTTAAAGGTAAAATCTGGTGTTCCCCAAGGTTCGACTCTAGGACCCCTCATGTTCAGTATATTTATTAATGACATATCTAATTTAATATTAGATGAATCCTGTAAATTATCTTTATACGCAGATGACACAGCTATATTTTGTACAGATAAGAATATTCATGATGTACAACTGAAACTCCAGTCACAATTTGGTACCATCACTAAATGGCTTCAATGTAATGACCTATTTTTAAACTCGGAAAAGACGAAAACTATGCTGTTTGGTTCAAACCGTAAATTAACAGGTAAAAAATTGGCAATAATGTACAAAAATGATATCCTTGAACATGTCAAAGAATTTAAATATCTTGGTGTTGTGTTGGACGGGAGTCTTAATTGGACTAGTCATGTTGATCATGTTGTAAAAAAGATATCACAAGCAATTGGCTGCATACGTAGAGTAAAGTGTTACCTTACAAAAGAACTAATGATAGATCTGTTTTATTCTCTTGTTTTACCACACATTGATTTTTCTTGTACAGTATGGGGAAGCTGTGCCCAAACAAATATTTCACGTATCCAACGATTGCAAAACAAATACGCTCGAATGGTTCTTGGCATGGATTTATTCACATCGGCAAGTTTTCTATTAAGCACTTTAAATTGGCAGTCAGTTAAGCAAAGAATCCGGTATCAACAAACGGTACTTGTATTCAAAATTCTCCATGGGCAAGCTCCCCGTTACTTAAATACCTTAATACAACGCAGAGATGTTAACTATACAACCCGTTACGCAACCCGCAGCCCATTATTTGTTCCCACACCTAGAACTGAATACATGAAAAGATCAATCCGGTATTGTGGTAGTAAACTCTTTAACAGCCTCCCAATCATTGTTCACTGTTGTAATACTCTCACAAAATTTAAATCAGATGTGCGTCGTATAAGCTACACCTGGGCACTGCGTTAGGCCGGGGGGGGGGGGGGGGGGGGGTCACACACTCACTTACACATTTGTGTGACTTTTTTTTCCTTCTTCAAATGTGTTTTTGTGTTAGTCTTTGTTATTGTTATCTTTGATCTTTGTATTAATTGTATTTGAATGTTACATATTTTGTTATGTTTACGTGATTTGTATCACAGGGCTCCTTTGGAAAACAGTCCTCGAGACTGAAAGGACTACCCTGTCTAAATAAAACGTGAAATAAAAATAAATAAATAAATTCTTCCATTTTTCGTGTTTTTAGAGAAGAAAAATATTACTGACCTGCAAAAGGGACAATCTATCTTTATAAATCAACAAATACGCCACTGATGCCACTACTGTAATGTGCAGTGTGTGGTTTGATGACAATGTCGATGCAATCTGTGATTTACATGCATCTAGAGGAAAAATAATGCACTGACCTACACTCAACTTGCATTACTCTTTAACGTTGAACTTTCCAAATCAAACTTCCACTACATTGAATGCAGAGTTAAAACAACATATTAAAGACGCGAGTTGCATATACGTAATTCAATAATAAAAACACACGAAGAAAACATGACACATGCCCCATAATGATGTCAATGAATGTTTCTTCTTTTCCGCGTCAGTTCGCATTTGTGCAGGAAATTTATTTCCCGTCTTCTTTCAAGAACGCGACGAAACTTGGACTTCGTGGCTTTCTCCTGCTGGAGAAAATACCGGGTGATGACGTAACTATAATAGCTCCGTCACTCGAACTCGGCGTCGTATCGGCGAACGGACTACCGTCACTGCTCACACTCGACTGCGATCTCGCTCTTCTATAGACACTTCGCTGCTCCCCCGTACCGTAGAACCGGTATACTCTGGAACCGAAGGGACGCTTGCCTCTGTTGATCAGCGAAGGCTGGCGCGACGGCTGGAAGTAGGTGCAGTAGAAGTATATGACGCAGATGAGGATTCCTTGGCTCGGTGACGTCACAGCCTTGTGGAAATTATTTAAACCATTTTAATTATGTATGCAAATGTTATGCACGCCGTTCAAACAATACGTTGCTATTGGGAACTACAAAGCTTGTCTGAGGTTTGTCCGACTAGCAACAACTAATCGATCCAGAGTGCATTTCACCCAATGAAATCACTAGATACGGGTAATTGCTAATTGACATAGGATAAGACGATTTTCAAAAGTTTGATAACAGAGTTACATGTATTTACATATTACTTGCTAACAAATAACCCGGAGATGTCACATTACATTGACTTTCCCAAATTCGCAAAAAAAAAGTTGAAGACCGCCTATCACGCATCATGAAAATATGAAGTTAGTTTGTGTTCTTGAAATGTTGCAAAAGGGGTGTTATGGTAATACTACTTCAAAAGCAAAAAGAAACGGGCGACTTTTGGGCTACTTCATAGTGTTTGTGTAAAATAGAGGTGAAAAGTTCAAATATAAAGGGTAATTTTTTATTTACCTGGAGATGGCCCATGAGTTACGGCTTAGAATATGAAGTGGCAAAAAGCATTTAAACGTAGTCTCTTACCCAAACGTAGTAGAGGATGATGCAGTTTGATAAGGCGACACCCGTCAGGTCTTCTACGATGCCGACGATGGCCAGGATGAAGGCTAAATGACCACGAGTACGAACACAGAAAGGAGAAAAGACAACTTGAGATTTTATCGAGGCTTTAATTAATGGACGACCTACTTTAAGGTCTATACGGTGGAAAATTAGAGTAATAGTGCTGAGGCCATGCCAATATAGGGTTGCAATCTTAGAAAAAAATATGTTTGGTACTGCATTCAATGTTACTTCAACAACATTAAGTATTACATTGCCTCCCATTCTACCCTAATAACTGAGCTGACCTATTGTAATATGATGACATTACCATGTTTAGCAATGTCAAAGTGTATCAAATCTATTTGAGTACATGTAGACGATACTCCCTGTGGCGTATACATTTTCACCGTATTTATCGAGTATTAGAAAACTTTTGTAAGAATGCTTTTATTTAGTATTCCATGTTTTATTATCCCCACCCATAATGCATGTACAATCCTTTTGTTCCGAATTCCAATTAATACTTTTAATAACCGTTCGTATACTTTCTTGTCAGGGAAGGTTTACAGCATATTTGGACGATTTTTCTTTCATTCTCACACAATACTCTCAACGGTATGTGATGTTTTCATGTAGCATGATCCCGGGGCATGATCGAATGTTCTTTTTCGAGCCGCCGTCTTTTCATCGAGTTTGTATAATGCCATGACTACAACCAGAAGTGAGTGTTTTACATGTGCGTGTTCGCACGTTGTTTCGGGCTACGTGCCATCTCCTGCGATTCCTTGCGTTTCGACATGGCTGTTGAAGCTTTACAAACTTTTACATGATTTAAATTGTCAACATACGTGGCAGACCGCAGAGATTAAACACAAGTTATTGAGCATAATGATAACTACTGCCTCATCCTGCGTACGTGCTCCTGCGTGACCGAGAGACATGTGCACCTCCTTCGGTCCGATGCAAGGATTTTCTGCGAAATCGGACGCAGACCAGACACAGAGTGGTGCACGACCGTTTTTGACCATGGCATCACTAGTGTGATTCTAACATTGAGTGTGGAGATGACTTACTAAGCGTCCAGCTGAAGAAGAAGGAGAGGGTGTACATCACCAGTCTGCTTCGAAGCCACCTTACTGCTTCTGCTTTCCTCACCTCCATCTCTGTGGGTAACCAACAAGTTCACATCGGAAGTGAATGGAATTGTCTTATTTTTTCCACTCGATCGATATACAAATGATGTACAGATACCATAATCCAATATGATAGTATAAAAAAATGGGAATGAATAGATGTGTACTAACCGAGTTTCATGTTTTGAATAGAAGAATAATAAACAACATAAGAGGTAAAATTATTTTGAATGGTTGTATCTAAATGCCGAGTAGATTAAAAAGGAAGCTCAGTGAAGCTAGGCCTGTTGGGCGAGATTCCTAAGTAAATCAGTAGTAGATTATACAAATGAAAACGCATTTATTTGAATGAACAGAAGATGAAAAATGAAACGAAGAGAGCATGTCGTTGTAAAAGTGGGAGAGAAAGAAAGAACAAGGGATCTGGGGGTCACAAGGTGTGTCTGTTTAGGCAGTATTTAAAGGAAAAACTATTAGATATTTTGAATACCAGCATCATTTTTGCGAACTTTTCCTTTCAGCCAGTGCTGCTGATGAGTAATTGCTATACCTGAATAGATAAATGAACAAATACATTTGTTGAGCTCTTCAGCTGAGCTGTTTATCTCACCTCTGTGGTTCAGGAGAGATGAGGCGACTCTCAAGGATAATATAAAAAACATCTGAAAATAGAAACAGAACGATATCAGCACGGGCAGTATTGGAATGATTTGGTGACCTTGTATTTGAAAATGACTTCTTTCTCAACAGCTATCCAAAATCATTACCTTCATTTGTAAACATTGATATGCGTCATCATAAAACGAATTTTGCTTTAAAACATCTATTTGTAGAAGTTTTATTTCAGAACCATATTTCATCATTGTTAACCATCCATATGCACGATTTCATATATTCAGTTTAAGGTGATATCTATAATGGTAAATATTTAAATACAGTTTATTTTGCTGCTTCTATCATATCACAATATATCAATATTTAGATTGGAAATCAAAATTGTATTCGTTATGTGCCAATGATCTTGGAACAAGTAATACACACAAATCCCATAGACCAACATTTTGCCGGGCACACACGTACAGGCTAGTACAAATATAAGCATGTATATATTGTATATATTTGCTAATTATCATAATAATGACTAGTTGCTTGTTTGGTTGAAGGGGGGGGGGGGGGGCGTGTGTCTCATCGGGACGCTCACACCTAGAACCGGGCGCCACTTCCATGATTATGTTATGTATATATTTACCGTGATGAAAATTACGACGACAATATAAGACGCTATGGTGACGACGTAGCCGTAGTTCTGGAGAAACCAGCTGTCCAATAGCGTCTTCTGAAAGGAAATAACATGTAATGATAACCACTGTAGTTGTTACTTGGAAGAAATGAACCCTCATTCATGGAAAGTAGAAACAACACTGATGGGGCTATCCAGGAAAAATCTGACCCAAGCATTATTATGATTATCACTATCTTTACTGCTATTATTAGGATCTTTGGTATGAGTATTATCATTACTATTAAATATAAGCAGTAGTTCACGTAGCAGTGTTATTATCACGCAATCAGTTTTTTCGGGAAATAGATTTTGCCGCAAATGCATTTCCAACTGAAAAGGGAAGTTCCAGAATATGTACAGTACATCAAATTAGAATAGCTACAGTCTTGAAATCATTATAAACCGTCTTACGGCATGCCGGGTAACCCTCACATTGTACTGTAATTGTAATTGTTGATTGAATGTAAATCTTTTATGCGAAATAAACTTGAATTGAAATGACAAATGACTTCTTGGCTATGTACTGCTAATGTCTTACTAAGATCTTGTTTATGATTTAGGCCCTGTTGATATCAATTTTATCTTATCCAATTACGTTCCATAATACGAATTAAGTTTAACAACAATAAACACAGTTATTTTACTGTTTCCTCAGAAGCCTTCTTTCTGGTTTGATCCTAAAAAAGGAATACATCGAATTGGAATTTGAAAGTAGAATTCCATGCGCGTTTTAGGTGTATAAACTTGATATGACATGTATATAAACGAACCTCGTCTCGTGGGTAATAGGTAACCGATGGACATCTGCAAAGGAAAAACACCAAAATAAGAATCGCGACATTAACGGATGTAAGGAGTATGTGAAGCAGAACATGGTCATAGGTACTCTGCCTTTAATGTGACACGTTGTTATAAAGCCATGTCTTGCTAGTGATAGTCGTTTGTCTCGCAGTGTATGGTCAACAAGGGCTCTAAGATTACGGCGTTTCGTGCGCCACTACAACACTTCGCCAGGTGTGATACAAAATTATAGTGAGAAGGGGTTAAAAATACCATTTGGTCAGTGCAGCGCAAATGGTATTTAAACTCATTATAATTTCGTATCATACCTGACGAAGTGTTGCAGCGGTGCATGGAACGTCCTGATCTTAGATCCCTTGTTGACCATACATTGCAAGACGAACGACTATCACTAGCGATTTTTCCGAAATTACTAACATATTTAGCAAGCCATGTCTTGTTTTTGAAACTGTAAACATACTTGGCAATAGTCATGCTAGTCTGTGGAATAGCAATCGCAACATTGTTCCTTTGAGATATTAATTGCAACATAAAAAAATGAGTTTGAAAAATTTAGTTCCTTCCTTCATAATTATATCTTCCTCACAAACAAAACACAGTGGTATTCATGAAATAAAAAAGAGAAACATTTTTTTTTCTGAGATTAACAAAAATAATAATTCAATTACAATAATAATAACAAATTCCTGTTTGAAGTATAGAGGAAAGAGACGAAGGATGAAGGCAGCAAGAACCCTTAAACCAAAAGCTTTGGCAAATATGCCTTATAGGAAAAATATACATAATATGAATAAGAACAGAATAAGAACATTAACGCAGAAATATATAAGGAAACAAATATAAACAAATTAAAAAGTGGGGGAAAGTAAAACAGATGGTCATGTGTGTATTATTTTGCTTTTTAAAGTGAATGATGATGATAACTCCACAAAGCATGATCTGAATCAGCTTATGGAATGTGAAGAGGCTACCTGATAACTTTATCTTTTTCAAATGTGCATTTAAAATTCAAATAACAAGAGCTAATATTCCATCATTTTTTTTTAAATCAACACCCTTCAACCATTTAGATAATCACATAATGTGAAATCCAATGATTCGGATACTTATATGTACGGACAACATCTTTGCAAGAACATTTCAAAGAAATGAACCCCAAACTGATATTAAGCCCTAAACCCTTTCTGTATCGGACAAGTATTACTTGTACCAAAATGCGTACACGGCGCACATAGGGTTAAAACATGATAGATGATATACAATGAGCGGAATTGACCTGACTACTCACAGCAGACACAACTGGATATGGATGGGCTTATCTAGAACCGACGTCGATACAGGGAAGAGCAGGATGGCTGGCAAGATCCTAGAAAGAGAGAGAGAGAGAGAGAGAGAGAGAGAGAGAGAGAGAGAGAGAGAAAGAGAGAGAGAGAGATAGAAAGAAAGAGAGGGACAAAGAGAGAGAGAGAGAGAGAGAGAGAGAGAGAGAGAGAGAGAGAGAGGGGGAGGTAACTCGAATATTTAACAAGGTGTACGGCAACTATAAATCGTATTAATACGGTGCGAGAAGAAGAGCGGCAAATTTGAGATCCAGAAGATCTGACCGCTCTTTTCTCTTAAGGTTTACAGGTAGTTGAGATTTTTTTAACCGCCATTACTCGCTCTACCAAGCTCTATAGTTAATTCAATATTCCAAGATGAACATCAATATTTATAATGATACCATACGAGAAGCAGAGTGGCAAACACTTGCGAAGACGGTCTGATCAGTTATAAGGTCTGAAGGCAGTTGAAATTGTGTTTTTTTTAACCACCGTCGCTTGCTCTGCCATCCCGTAATGTCACTTTCAAAGAGTTCCATGCCATAATCTGTTCGAGCAGACTGCATCCCGTTTTCATCAAGGCATTTTAGAATAAAACGTATTGAAATAAAACATATTTCATACATACTATCATACAAAATCATGATTTTAACCATTTCGCAACAGTAATTACAGTACGGATACTTTTTGAACAAACCCTTTAACATATCCCATTTTTTTTTTTTATAAAAAACATATTTGAAACAAATCATAATTGATTATGCTTAGTTTGAAGCACTTCCTCCTGTACTATCCATAAAAGTGAAACATAAGTGAGAGAAACAAGTAAAGCAACTGTTCTTACCATGAGAGCAGATAAGCTAGTTTGAGCACTCGTCTTTTTTCTCTCTGCGTCTAGAAAAAAAAAATGTACAATAAACAAATGCATGCAACCAAAGACTGACAACCAAATCTCAAGCTGACGAAAGTAAGGCAAATCATTTCTGTTTACATCAAAATATTCTCAACAAGCTAAAGTACCATACGATGGTAGATATATTGACACCTGCTAAAGCTACATGCAATTACATGCATGAATATGTCAGTATGTACCAGGAGCGGGGTGCATGCGCCAGAGAATTATTTATCAATTTACTTCGATAATCGAGGATGCTTTCTTCTTCCTTATACCACCCAGCTAACAATCTCTCTGCAAGTATCGTGAATGGGTTCAGGTGTGGTTAGAAGAGAAGGGGGGGGGGTGTTGGAGAGTGTATAGTTAGATTGAGGGGGTAGGTGGATATAAACTGACAAGATTTTCCACAAACACTATCAACATGATCATTGCAACATGAGTATATCAATAGAGTTCATCTGTTCGTTTCTCATGTTTCCTTCCCGTGATTTGGCAATCCATCAATCCATTTCCCTGAGTGCAAAGTCAAACAGATTAAAGCCGTCAATAGCCTAAATATGAATTCATATATTTACACAAGTACTCTAGTATGAGTCACATGTGTGTTCGACCAAATACGAGTAGATATTTTGTAAGCACAGTTGCAAATCAAGTCAATAACAATTTGACCTATGCACATATAATGATGTCATTGAGAAGTTTTGAAAAGGGTCATAATTACTACATATTCTTTTCAAAAGTAGGAATATAATTTAGCAAACAATTGATTCCAACTTTGCCTTTAATAGAAAGATTCCATAGGATAAATCACGAGCTTGGAAGGTTCTTTCCTGTACGGGTAAGTCAACAAACATGCTCGTCAAAACATGTTTGCCATTTTTTTTTTTTTGGTATTGGCACTTCTCATTTGCTTCAGGATACTTGAGAACGGTCATAAACTAAATTATTTCGTTTGTTCGAAAGTTCTTATATTTGTGCAAACTTTCAGCAGCTCTACCACTAAAATAGAAAACATAATAAAAACACTTGCAAAATGAATGATACAATATCTACAAATCTGCTTCGTTGAGGATACTCATAATATTTCTTTAATTTCTTACAAAGCAATATTCTGGATTTCATGCTGAAATCAAACCAGACACCTTCCCAGAACAAAAAGCTTATTACATCCCAGGTATGAATCACTAATAGTTCTAGTTAAGGTAGACAATTCGTCATCTTTTCGTCACCTGCTAATCTTTTTCATAGGTCGGACTGTGAAAAAGAGCATAACAAAACATTTCTTTTTTTTTGTATACGTTACTCTAATGTTGTCCTAATTTGATATAGATTTTATATATAGATAATATAAAAATCAATCTAGAAATTCACATCTACTGATACTCTTAAAATGCGAAAATATCATTATTTTGACTAACTCTATAGATGCTATATGCGTATATCTTCACCATTAATAAACACGAATCCCAAAGCGAATCAGCTTGTCTGGCAATATAAGGGTTAATACTCACTGTAAGTGCTTCTCCGCCGTTGAAGACGTTACTCTTATCCTTCAGTCGGGCGTATACCACCATGGCATAATTTGCGGATAAGAAGAAGCAAACCAGATAGAAAACCTGCAAAAGGTATAAAAAGGGGCAGTGAATCAAATCAGTAGATCCATTCTATTTCTTAAAGACTAATAATTGGATTTATTACATTTAAACTGATTGTTTTCACCAAGAAAGAATGGTTTTTTTTAAACATATCAAAAGAAATTGTAAGTATGCAGCCAGTAGTAGAAAGGATAGCAGCAAGTGGTATTCTTTACCATGAACGAAGTATATACCACAATGAATGAAACTTAATTGGAATAAACGTTATGTAGATACCTCCTTGAGCGTCATAAGGTAGATAGATGATTTTCCTGGGTTTTGTCCGAGGGGAATAGATAGAAAGATGACGTAATCACGAGCAAGACACAGAACCCCGCGTTGGCTATGATGAGATGAATCAAGGCTCGAATCTACGAAAAGGAAATACAACGACAAATGATCAAGTGATTTGCCGCCTTAAGTCGTCCCCTCAAAACAAAACCCGTGGATCAACAAGTTGTAAGGATGTCCAACATTTTCCTATGTTCAGATAATATCCATTTGAAAGTAATTCATTCAATTGTCTGTTCTCATCACACAAAAAGTATAATTTGATGAAATATGCATTCGTAATCCTAAGGTCATGCTCCATTTGTTTCCATTTGGACAACAGCTATCAATGCCAATTCATATTATCAATTGTATTAGGTGACCTGAATACAAGTGATTTACGTAACCTTCAACATTAAGGCCTATAACAAATTACTGCGTGTTACATGTAAATTTCAAGCATTTTGCAGTCGGTTCTTCCACTTGTGTCTGTCCTGGCAATCAAATGACCATTTTCCATCAAACATTAATTTACTCGTTTTCTCTTTCACGACAAATAGATGCTTATCAGGTAATCAGCCTCGTAACAATTAAGAATTACAATATATACTGTATGGCGCAATGTGTATTTGGGAGGGGGAGGGGGAAGGGGAGGGGGAAGGGGGAGGGGGAAGGGGGAGGGGGAAGCGGGAGAGGGAAGGGGGAGGGGGAAGGGGGAGGGGGAGAGGGAGGGAGAGGAAGAGGAGGAGGAGGAGGGGGAGAAGGAGGAGGAGGAGGAAGAGGAGGAGGAGGAGGAGGAGGAGAGAGGAAAAGGAGGAGAGGAGGAGTGGGGAGGAGGAGTGGGGAGGAGGAGTGGGGAGGTGAGGAGGAGGAGGAGGAATAGGATGCATGGGGAGAAGGAGGAGGGAGAGGAGAAGGAGGAGAAAGAGGAGGGGGGAGGAAGAAGGAGGAGGAGGAGGCGGCGGAGGAGCAGGAGGGGGGAGGAGGAGGAGGAGAGGAGGGTAATATTGGTAACCGTTCACGTGACACCCTGTTTACCTCTATTGTAATGTTACTCCTTCTCATAACATGAAGGATTACGACAAGACAAGCAATCAGACTCAAGGCTCCAACACCAATAGTAATACCATATACCTGTATGAGAGACAAGGGGAATAAAGGAAAGAGAGAAAAACGTACTAATAACACAACACTTTAAATGAATGATAAAGTGATATCACAATTACACCGCGTGATCTTATGTAGACTTACAGAACTAAAGAAAGGATGCTTTGTTTCTGTACCTCACCTTACTAAAGTACTAGAATGTTGGTGCCAAAACACTTTCAACATGTTCAAGCTATCGCAGCGAGTCAGTGACAATCCTAGCGGAATGTGTAGTAGTCATGGTAGTATGCTGATCATACACATTAGATTACCCCCCCCCCCCCTTCCCGAACCATAATAGTTCACGATTTAGGTACTCCATCCATTGGCATATATAGCTTAGCCACACTACACATATCTGCGTTTTCCACTATACCTAACGTATGCAGAAGAAGGAGAAAACAATTAACTAATGACCACTCACCGCCTCCCTTTCTACACGGGTTGCATTGCATGGGTCGTAGTATGTGTTGTTCTCCACGGGTACCCACTGTGTCTCGTTTGGCATCCAAGGTGTACTATTCACTTCCATTCTGAGAGACTCGGGACTTGCTTCCAGTCGCACACCTCTGTGTTTCACATGGCACTCTGTTCAGAGTAGGTATGGCCCCACGTTTATTAATAAAGAGGTACCGCTCGCTGTCCTGCTTCGAGAAGTAGGACCTGGGAACAGCGGACAAAGACAACACGCTGTTGCAGAACAAACAATTATTTATTTAGCAGGTGGGAGACGACCTTACTTCCTGCTTTAATCTCTTGATTGTGTGCCATTGGCTAATTAATATGCTTGGAAATGTATAAGTCAAGTAAGATATGTTAATGATTAAGCATTTGAACGTTACGCGAAAATTAAAGGGCAAGAATGTTTGCGACTGGAGATGGTTGATGGTGATCCATAGGAAAGGAGAGAAATGATTGTTTAGCGATGTCATGAGATAACATAAGAAGAAGAAGAAGAAGAAGAAGAAGAAGAAGAAGAAGAAGAAGAAGAAGAAGGAGGAGGAGGAGAAGAAGAAGAAGGAGAAAAAGAAGAAGAAAAAGAAGAATGTGACAAACATAATTTCTTTATCAGCTTGCGTAGGATCATCTGTATTTAAGTCCTAATGGGTCTCCTCAGAGATCCTACAATTGTCAGTATTATCTTCCCATTCATCAGACAGTTTCCAATGCGGGAGATCATATCAGATCCTATTTCTATCCCGGGTACTGAGATTAAGCAACGTCATCTGCTTGAGTCTTCCGAAGGACACAATAAACAGAAAGATCACATGGATTCGAACCAGTACCCTCCGTATCGGAAGCTAGTTCAGCGTTCCACTAGACCATGTAGACCATCCAGACCGAGCCGATGAGAGTTGCCAGGAGTCCTACTAGAAGCCACCAAGACTGAGCGACATTATTCAAGAGCAGCCAAGTGTAGCCAAAATCAGTATAGAAGATGCCAAAAGCAGCAGAAGATCCCAGTTTAATCAACGAAGACACACGGTCATGACGGTAAACCTCTGATAGACTGTTTAAGTGGTTGCTCAGTGAATTGAATCGGTATTTTGGAAGAATTCCCCGTAAAACCGTATTAAAATCTCTTGGCAGACGGCCTCATCGCGGCGATACCTAACAATCACCAAGTCTTGGCGACCTCTTGTCTGCTTTTGGCGGCTTTTGGTAATTCGAAGTAGAGTCCATGGAAGGACCGATTGCCAGGGTTGAAGGGTGGAGCGCGCATGGTGCATATCGGGTCATCGTTATCTCCAGCCATGGGAGTCATTGTCGCTAAGATTAAGCATTAACCAGAGACGTCTTAAAAAGGTAAATAGTGCTCCACAAATACTTCGGCGACTTTGATAAGGATTTCGTACTTCCACCTACTTTCCCACTCGCTGACCTTGGTATTCCCTGAGCCAGTAACCCATGACTCATATTCAGATATAGTATTTTTAATGCACACATAATTTCAAAAGCAATGTTGTCGTCCCTAAATTTTCAGACAAAATCCAAACGCAAAGCAAGGAAGGGAAAAGATAAAAACGAAAAATAACGAAGTATTAATTAATTAGCTTTAATTCCAGCAGAATTTGAATAAAGAACTTCCAAATAGATACTGTATACATTCAATACATCAATTACAAGGGCTGATGTCTACAAGCGTCGTAATAAGAAAATTGTCAAATATGTGCATAAAGTTTATCATGCTAGTAGCTTGCTTGCCTGTACGATGAATCTCTCTCTCTCTCTCTCTCTCTCTCTCTCTCTCTCTCTCTCTCTTTCTCTCTCTCTCCGCTCTCTCTCTACATATTTTATATAATTTAGCAAGGGCTTCACTCAAATCGTACTTTTCAGTAAATTATGAATTTGCATCAAAGCTTGAAACTTTCAGAATCTTATTTGGATTTGTACTAGCTTTGGATCATTGAGACCCCCTCCCCCCCCCCCCCCCTACTCGGCATGGAGTTGTGGACGTGCACTCAAAATACAATTGTTATCGATTTGATGGAAGTCATATCATATCATAAGATAGACCTTGCAAGTCTAATACTTTCAGGACCGAATACGAGGACCACAAACATAAAGGCGAAGTGCGTATATGAAGTAGCTTCATGAACTCACCAGAATCTTAAGAATGAAGATTTACCACTGTCCGTCCTTATAGTCCAGACGTAGCGTGAAGTGACTCTGAATGACCAAAGGCCGTGTAGCTACCATTAGGGCAAAAGAAAACAGAGACTGCTATTTTACGTGTCCGGCAAAAAAATAACACAAAACAGCGGTAACGATATATCCCGTCACATTCATGACGCACAGACTTAGTTAGCGGGTGATTAACATGATTAATGTGGTTTAAGGAGCGAAGCAGGGTCCGAGGTTTCAGTTGCAGGAAGGCATCAGCAATAAATAGCATATACTGATCACAACGTTTTAGCACATCTTTCGGTCTCGTGATGCATGATGTCAAAGTGCTGTGTTCATGTGTTCAGTCAAAGAGAGAGAGAGAATGAGAGAGAGAGAGAGAGAGATGAAGAGATCACTGTATGCAGTAGCAAAGTCCAAATACGTTGGCGGATTTTTTGATAGCTCGAGCAGTATTCAAACAATTGCAACAAAAATGAAGGACGAGTGTTTAAAATCAACTACTCACAAATATTTGCATTTTTTAGTCGTAGAAGAAGGGAAATGACATTGGATTAGAGAGTAACTATGGAAACGTTGGCGGATTTACTTCTAAGTTGTGCCAGGATATGAATATATAGGCGTATGGACGTCGATGCTGGGCAAGTCCACAGTCTGGGCTGTTCACGATTATGCAAAAATCTGTTTCTACCTCAACGATGATAGCTCACACTCAAAACACTGAGCCCGAGATCGAGGGGCGAGGGAATTTCGTGGGGTCATCGCAATTTGTGGGGCAGAGGAACTATCAGACTGAAGTGCGTGAGCGGAGAGAGGTCAACTCATAAAAAGCGTACATTACCATGCTAACGTACTAGGGAAGGGTTTTCACAGATCTTTACCCCTATCCCTAATGAGTTTGCCTCAATAATATTCATTACAGGCAAAATACGTATATACATGTATGTGTGTGGAATGTGTGTGTATGCATGTGCAGGGAAGGGAGTGTGAGTGTGTGCGTGAGTCCGTTGTTGTTGTTGTTGTTGCTGGTTGATTTTAGGCGCGTGTTCAATCACACCAGATTATGTACACGCCGGTGTGCGTCTGTCAAATATATACACACGCGCGCGCGCGCGTGTGTGTATATATTTATGTGCGTGTGTCTGTGCGTGCGTGAAGAGCAGAAATGGGCCATTTAAAATGGGTTACCTTACTCCGTCCAGAAGAACTCGATTTCTAAAATGCAATAACACATAAAGCATTATGGACATTATATCCAAATTCTAGAATACATGATTCAGGTGAATAAGATCATACTGAGCGGAACTTGAAGCGTTGGACATAAACGAAATCGAGATAAATGCAGAGGTGCATGATGAAAGCTATTCTAACGACTTCGTATGGAATTATGAAGACTTAACCTCGTTGTTACATAGCCACCCCAAAACACACACACACACACACACACACACACACACACACACACACACACATACACACACACACACACACACACACACACAAACACACACCCACACACACATACACACACATACACACACACCCACACACACACATACACACACGCCACCACCAACAACAGCAATAACGAGTAACAATGATGTCAAAAATAAAATAAAATGATAAAACAGCGCCTCTATAGGTATAGATGAAAACTAATTTTATTTGCCGTTCCATTACTCCACAAAAGAGGAGAATTGTACATATCTAGTCATTAGCTTCATTAATGCGATTGTTAATGCAGTTGTTCGGGAAGCAACGAATGGTGGGAAAGGGGCACGTGTTACCATATACATTCAAAAATGGGTTGTTTCCAGCCCTGAGAATGGAGGATGGGGCGTTGTTTTCAATTGAGGTGTATTGTTTGAATCAGTGACACCGATTATCGATTAAAACTCTTTTGTCTTAAAACCAGGCACGTACACCGTTATACGTTTATGCAACATTATTTTATGCGATTATCATTACAAATACGCAGAGATATCTCCCAAAAGAAAAGAGATTGTGGCCAAGGCAGGAAGACATAAGGAAATATAACGTCTATACAGGTAAGTTAAACTATTTTTTGATGGCAGGGATTCAAAGTGCTTGTTATGATATTTTACGGTATGATTGGAAATGTGCGACTTATGACAAAAATATTAATGTTGCCACATACTAGCATGACTATCAAGTGATGAATGTTGACGGACAAATGCCAATCATGCTTCTATGATGATAGTTCCGTTGTTAATGTGTCTTTCGACATACATCTTCACCAGGAAAATGTACTCCATATTTCCTTTAGAAGGAAGAACAATACAATTGTAATTTGCCAAAAAGTATGTACAAAACTGTTGTTCGAATAACGAACGACGATGTACGATGGGATAGAAATTGCAGGCATGGCTGTGTGTTCAGTTTGGTCACGTCGATGGGCCCGCAATGTCTACCTTATTTAATCTTTCCTGTGCCAGATAAATGCTGCTGTATGCGATCTATATGTGTGTATTACTAGTGAGAGAAAGGAACATGTGGCACTTAAAGGGTTACTGTTGTTCAATTCGGTTTGCAGCTAGGCCATCATGAAAAGCAATGTTCTCATTGATGAGGCTATCCTGGGTAAATACGACCACGGCCCTATATATTGCATAAAACTTACCCATTGAAGGTAACTTTGCTACGAATAGCACCAGTGCTATGGAAACCTTGAATTTAATTGGCTTTCGAGTGATCTTACCATGGTAGTTATCATTAATGGCAGAGTTAACATTATTGGTAATTTGTATGCATGATTATTATTATTTGTATAACTCGCTTAGAACTATCCCCCTTTTGATCAATACACGCCACTCAAAGAGAGGTATAAAGAGTACCTGAATAACCGTTGATGCATACCTTGTTTTTAATACATTAGTAAGGTAAGCAATTATTTGTGGGACATGCAGGGACGATAATCGAAGCAAAATGGGTGCGACCACGAACCGAATGGGCGTCACCCTGTCATACGCATGTTTTCTGATCGCCGCTCAGCTCGGGTCTCTCCTGAGCATCGTGGACGCCCGATCCAGCGGCGCACCGGTCGATACGTATCCGGGAATATGTGGGACGATGATGCCAGGGCATTTCACTTACCAACCCCAGGCGTCCGCGAGTCCGTACACAATCGAGCTGAGCGGAACCACCTACACGCCCGGGGGGAGCATCACAGGTTAGAGTCACATTAACTTTAGCCCATAGAGTACCAAAGTATGACATCATGTGAGCATGTTGTCAAGACAACTGGTTCTAAATCATTATGGATAGAGCAAACGTCTGTATCGGGAACCTCTCACTGCATGGAGTGATTTTGTTTAGAGCCAGTCGACTTGACAACGAGCTCATATGACGACACCACTTCGGTACTCTATTCATGCTAATCTAACCTTACTGGACCTTGCGATACAGTTACGTCATCACTTGCGCTCATTGCGCTCAAAATATGCGCTATTCATGCGCTTAACCCTTTGTGAATTAATCCATTGGTGGCGAGCAACAAGTTGATATAACTTGGCAGATAAGATGATGCACCGCGTTATCACTTACGAGCTCATAGGCATAAGGGGCCAATTTTTTTTACTGGATGTGGACTAAATCGCACTGGGCACAACACGTACTGCACACGCATATTTGTCCATAGGTTTTGCCTGTATTGCCAGACGGACTTCGGTACTCCACGATTTGCCCAAAAAACCGTTTAGAATCAAAAGTGATGTGATTTCACGATGATGCAAAAACCTGTTTCTACCTCAACGATGAGGACTCACACCCAAAACACTGAGCCCGAGATCGAGGGGCGAGGGAATTTCGTGGGGTCATCGTGGGTAATAACAGTCTCAGGTCGCACGAGCCTAATTACAACAAAAGAGAAAAAAGTATTCATTCGACCCAACCCTTCCCCAATATTTGTAATTTGATAGAGCTGATTGACAAAAATGTATGCATATGATTCGTCATCAAGCACTGATTCTTGGAAGGGCAATCATTGAACTTCATCTTGCCCAAATGGGGAAGAAATACCTCTTCAGCTTGTAACTATTTTACTGGCGGAAGAGTTAGGGCCATTTGACTGATTTAGGTGCTGATTTAGATCTCGTCAAGAGATGGCGCCATACAAGTTGATTTATTTCCAAAATGAGCCGGTGAGCGGACCATTTGAGTGTTTTCAATTTCAACTTTATTCAACCATTATTATCAAAAAAAAAAGTGTCGGATATGAAAAGTCAGATATATTTCCTATCTGTTGCTAGTAAACATTAGTCCCCCTAATTCAATCCTTATTTTATATGAATTTTTGTTTACTGCTACATTAATACACAGTGGCTATGGGGTGATAATTACAGGTGTGGAGCCCTCAAATCAGCAAAAGATAATTACACGTAAAGCAATAGGCCTATAACATAGATGAGGGCGTCCTTTTGTGTGAGGAAATAAATAATTGAAGTATGCATGAGTTATTTTTTTCTCACATTTTATCTGTTTCATGTCGGGTACCATTTAAAAATCACCCTATCCCGCAGTTACTACGAAGACAGCCTCAGGCCCGGCCTCAGGTAACCTGGGGTACAAGGGAATATTTCTCCAGATGCGGCGAGCCGATACCGACGCCATCGTCGGATCGTGGTCGGTGTCGGACTCGAATAATTTCCAAGTCGCTACTTGCAGTGACAGCAACGCCGTGACCCACACGAATGGTAATAGGAAGGCAGCGGTCAATACATTTACCTGGACCGCGCCAGCTACAGCTGGGACGGATATCTACGTCGTGTAAGTTTAAACGAAAAATACTAACACACACACACACACACACATACACACACACACACATGCACACACATACACACGCACACACACATACACACACACACAAACACACACACATCCACAGACACACAGACACAGACACAGACACACACGCACACATACACACACACACGCACACACACACACGCACACACACACACACACACGCACACACATACACACACACACACACACACACACACACACACACACACACACACACACACACATACGTGCATAAACTCATTATCGAAAAAAATATGTTGGTGCAATACATTTATGTGAGTGGACTTTGACCGATCGTATCAATGCACTACGTACTAAAAGTCGTTTGACTTTTCTAAGTGATTCAAAGTCAGTGGACTTTGACCGATCGTTTCAACGCACTACTTCCTTTCAAAGCTTACAAAAAGGTCGTCTGATTTTTTTTTTGAGTGATTCGACTCATTTATAACCGTTTGACAAGTAGGTTAATTTTTGACATGAGTACATTGAGGCCTAATGACTACACCTACCACTACCACTACCTACCAGGCCACACCCTCTCATTTAAATCAATCATCGAAATTCTAGATCATGAATCAAAATAGGCCTACGTGTATTGATTGGCTAAAATATCACTCTCCCTAACTGATATGGTTACATTTAAGCACTGTCTGCCATGAGGTTTCTGACGTCTCATATATCATATATTTTGGTTAAGTGATAAATCACTTATACAGGGCCACATTTGTAAGCATTTTTGACCTATGTTGGACGATTGTTACATATTTATTCATTTGTTCATATGTTAAATAAAGTCAACTATTTTGCTAGAATGTCCCATTCAACGCAGAAGTCGACATTCCTGAAGGCCCTGATTAAAATATAGTTAAAAAAAAAAATCAAAATTACCAAAAGGTATAATGCTAATGTACAGGGTATGATGTTTTTACGATGTATATGTTATATTTTCCTTTTCTTCAATAGGGCTTCATACGTCGATGGATATACCACTTTCTGGGTGCAAGAAAGATCTTCTACAATCACAGCTTTGTAGGTAGTTTTCTGACGATCAGAAAAGAGACGACAGCATCTTGCTTCACACGATCATTAGCCTAAGTTTCAATGAGGTTCCTAACAACGTTTCAATGAGGAAATCTTTCCGTAAGCATCATGCATATAGAAGAAATATTCACATACGATAGCACTATATTATTGTCCGAATATTGTCCGAATGGACGTCTGTAATTATGGAGAAGAACGTCTATAATTTTCCTTAAACACATCACTGACGTATGATTAACAGCAATTTTGAAGGGAAAATATACTGTAGAAAGCGATTAAATCGTAAAAGAGGACCCAATGATGAATACGTGACAGAATGATAGAATGATAGGTATGCATTACACACAAGTATTGTTTGCCTCCTCCCCCTTCTGTTTGCCATTATATTTGTTCAAACCATTAACATAAATAATCATTTCTTGAATGCTTCTTGAATGTGTTTGCAAGACTAATTATGTAAAAAGCACATTAAGCCAAAAGAAATGCAGAGAATAGTCAGTAATATCCTAGTCATATAATCATGTAATTTTGTTAGCTGTATGTTCATGTGGACTTTAAAAATAAATCGTTTTTTCTACCCTTTATCAAACTATCAAGCGTTAATTATCTCAATAGCTCCGTCTTAAAAATATGTAACCATGGTAACCGCGGAATAACATACCCAGTAGTGGTTGTAGTGCAACATCGAAGAGGAATATAATTGATATTATGTATCACCTAACATCAGTGTCGTGTTTTGTAAGTGTACACTGAAAATCGTCACGGAAATATCGGTCTTGGGGTGACTAGAAAGAGATCGGTAATGCCGTGTCGCGACATGGTCATGTGTATGGACGTAAAGTCTAGAGACATTTTCTCACTTGGATTTCTTAATAGTAAAAACAAATTAGTTTAATGTATGTAATAAATTATTGGAATTGTCTAGGTTTGGTATTCTGAAAGACATTGTAGACAGAATCTGTCTTGGCTACATCAGTAAGCGTACTGACGAATGACTTTTAAGCAGCAAAATACGCCAATAGGCAAATCACATTCCCAGATTGTAGGGGGCTTATGTTAAAACTAAAGTCAATATTAAAGTTCCTTCTCAGAACACAACCCCTGTTGGCCGTTGTTACATCATAGACCTTCAAAGCATGTAGATTCCTGTTTAAACTGACCAAGCTCTTTCATTGTTAAACCTCTCTCTCATGTATTATAAACCCTGTAATACAAACTGTGGACTGTGGTCATTTTGTGAGCATTTTGGCATGGACTTTGATGGTCGAAATAAAATGAGCACCAACATTCGAATCACGTTTAATTGAATCGTGCCGATATCAAATCACTGTCGTTGTTCCATTGGGAGAATATTATTTTGTGGAACATGATGTACTTACTAATTTCATTCTCTTAGAAATGCTTGATACTATACTGCACAACTTCGGCTTGAACACGTGAGATTAAAGGCATATAACACAAATTAATTGGTATTTACCAGCGTCTCTGTTTTAGTTTGTGCATCTTTGCTTTTGTCATTCATAAACTGAAATAATAATTATGATATCTGATTAAATTCAATTCGTGTTGGGGTTATTTTCTCTCCCTTTATCCCCCATCCCCCCCCCCCCTCTCTCTCTCTCTCTATCTGGCTTTCCCTTCCCCACCCTCCACCATTTCATTCCGTTGTCTATATGTTTGTGTGTGTGTTTGTCAGTCTGTATACTTTTTGGCTTTACACTGTACACTTTTCAACCACATTGACACAGTCGATTATGTGATACGTAAGAGACAATGAGACAGATACTACTATTTATAAAGGGAGAGAGAGAGAGAGAGAGAGAGAGAGAGGGAGAGAGAGAAAGAGAGAGATGGGGAGAGAGACGGGAAGAGAGAGAGAGTGAGAGAGAGTGAGAGAGAGAGGGGAGAAAGAGAGAGAGAGAGAGAGAGAGAGAGAGAGAGAGAGAGAGAGAGGGAGAGAAAGAGAGGAGGAGAGAGGGTAGGGAAAGAGAGAGACAGAGATAGAAGGGTGTACGGGGGCACCCTCGCTTTACTCCTGTGTACGTGACACTATAGAGGGGGGGGGGGGGGGGGGTAGTAGAGGCTAACCAATACCGAAAATAGGTAAAGTTGCAGAGATATCCCTACGCCAATTTGCATTAAGGTTTTCAATTATTGTTACATGGTAACTGCCACGGCAACATCTTTCATGAGGGCACCTGAATGTTGCCATGTTAGTTACCATTGATGGTAAGTTAGAATAATTGAAACCTACATAGAACATGGCCCTTCTTGAATGAACGTTAAATAAGGCCGGCCTATACTGTGGTAGCCCTGTTAGTTTAATCACCACATGATCACCAGAGTCGATCAGTAAACATGATTTATGTTGTACTTAATTCCTACTTGATCTCTGTAGAGTATCACGTTGGTCGAATGGAATTATCGATAACACGACAAGCGACATCTGCAGAACCGTTTCCATGTAAACGGAGACACGTACTGAACTTTACCACTTGGAGATAAGCAGCGCAAACTGTGCGAAGACAAGTATTTTACTATCGGTGTAGTACATGTATGTGGGTAATCCCGCTACGCATGTACCCGTGCGGTGAGGCAACATCTAGCAACATAGACCGGAGGAAGTGGGCGTGGACATAACGCACTACACACGCTGTTAACGTTACATGTGTATGAACAGCCTACCCATTCGTTGTACGCGGGCGTTTTAGACACCGACACCCGCTTGGCACAGTATCCAGTAGCGAGTCTTCATTGAGAGAAAAAGAACTTCTGAGATACCAACATGGCGCCTGGAAGACTTCTTCATGTCCAGTTGGCGGTGGCCGCGTCTTCCACCCAGTTGTTCGCCTGGTTTCTCTTTGCAATGGCACGCCGATCTCCGTCCGTATGGAGAGGCAATGCAGTGGGACTAGGTAAGAACACGACAGCTTTGACCTACATTAAAGGGAACGTACACCCTGAAGACAAATTAGTTTTGATTACAGCATAAAAAGGAAGCAACATATTAATGAAGGTGCGACAAAAATCCGTCAAAGGATTAGAGAGATAAGACTTTTCAAATACTCGATTTTATGACGTCACTTGCAAGGTACTCTGCTTTAAAACGTTGTGCGCAATCTTTTCTGAAAAAAAATTCTCAAAAGGATACTATTTTACTTGTGCATTTGATGTTTCATTGAACATTTGTTTTTACACACATAGCTCTATGGAAAAGATTGCCGAAAAATCTACTTGTCAATATTCGCGAGTGCCCAGGAGGCATTTCCCAGGTCGAAATTCCCATAGAAACCAGTAGAAACCAGTAGAGACCGTCTACTGGTTTCTACTGGTCCAGTAGAGTCTACTGGTCTGAAGAGGAACTACGAAGTCAAACCAGTAGAAACCATTAGAGACCAGTGGATTCTAATGGTATTGAAGACCAGTAGAAACCATTAGAATCCACTGGTCTCTAATGGTTTCTACTGGTTTGATTTTGTTTTTTTTACACTCCTTCTCAAACCACTAGATCTCACTGGTTTCTATTGGTTTCTACTGGTCTTCAATACCATTAGAATCCACTGGTCTCTAATGGTTTCTACTGGTTTGACTTTGTTTTTTTCACACTCCTTCTCAAACCACTAGATCTCACTGGTTTCTATAGGTTTCTACTGGTCTTCAATACCATTAGAATCCACTGGTCGCTAATGGTTTCTACTGGTTTGACTTTGTTTTTTTCACACTCCTTCTCAACCATTAGATCTCACTGGTTTCTATTGGTTTCTACTGGTCTTCACTACCATTGGAATCCACTGGTCTCTAATGGTTTCTACTGGTTTGACTTTGTTTTTTTACACTCCTTTTCAAACCATTAGATCTCACTGGTTTCTATTGGTTTCTACTGGTCTTCAATACCATTAGAATCAACTGGTCTCTAATGGTTTCTACTGGTTTGACTTCGTTTTTTTACACTCCTTTTCAAACCATTAGATCTCACTGGTTTCTATTGGTTTCTACTGGTCTTCAATACCATTAGAATCCACTGGTCTCTAATGGTTTCTACTGGTTTGACTTTGTTTTTTTACACTCCTTTTCAAACCATTAGATCTCACTGGTTTCTATTGGTTTCTACTGGTGTTCAATACCATTAGAATCCACTGGTCTCTAATGGTTTCTACTGGTTTGACTTTGTTTTTTTCACACTAATATCAACTAGTGAGATATAATGTTTTGAAAAGGAGTGTGAAAAATTCAAAGTCAAACCAGGAGAGACCATTAGAGACCAGTGAAACTTAATGTTTTGAAAAGGAGTGTGAAAAATTCAAAGTCAAACCAGTAGAAACCATTAGAGACCAGTGAATTCTACTGGTGGAGACCAGTATAAACCAATAGAAACCAGTAAGACCTAATGGTTTGAAAAGGAGTGTCAAAAATTCAAAGTCAAACCAGTAGAAACCAATAGAAACCAGTGAGATCTAATGGTTTGAAAAGGAGTGTGAAAAATACAAAGTCAAACCAGTAGAAACCATTAGAGACCAGTGAATTCTCCTGGTATTGGAGATCAGTAGAAACCAATAGAAACCAGTGAGATATAATGTTTGGAAAAGGAGTATGAAAAATACAAAGTCAAACCAGTATAAACCAAAAGAAACCAGTGAGATCTAATGGTTTGAAAAGGAGTGTGAAAAATACTAAGTCAAAGCAGTAGAAACCATTAGAGACCAGTGAATTCTACTGGTAATGGAGACCAGTAGAAACCAATAGAAACCAATAGAAATAGAGATGCTCATGAATATTCATGCATGTATTTACGTGTCCTAATTTTGTACTTTTAAATAGATAACCTCCACCTAACCAAATAAAAGGAATTTTACCAAGTAATGATTTCAAGTTTAAACATAAAATAGTGAATGTCACCTACTTAAGTGAAGACAATAATGATAACAACAACAAAAATGATCTTCTTAAATGTAAGTTAGAGTAACCAATATCTTATGAGCCTTATAACCGTACTGCTATATATATGAAAGTCTGTGAAGGAAAGAGTAGGGATTAGAATAGGTATAGGATAGAATAGGAATAAATATAGGATAGGATAGGATTAGGTTAAAACGATAATGAGATATGCCATAATTCGAATTATCATATACTAAATTTAAATCGATATTTCATCAATATTTTTAAATTTGATTCCTATTGGTCTCCTGATGGCTCCAGTAGGTATTCTACTAGTTTCTACTGGTATTCTGATGGATCTAGGAGAAATTGCTACTGGTTTCTACTGGCACGCTACTGGTATTTTTCTAATGGTTTCTACTGGAAATCATTTCCCTTTCCATATTCAAACCAGCAGAAAAATTCCAGTAGAAACCAGTAGGAAGCTCTATTGGATCCAGTAGAGATTCCTACTGGTTTCTACTGGTCTTCTACTGGTCTTCTATTGGATCCAGTAGAGATTCCTACTGGTTTCTACATGGTATTCTACTGGCATTTTTCTAATGGTTTCTACTGGAAATCATTTCACTTTCCATATTCAAACCAGTAGAAAAATTCCAGTAGAAACCAGTAAGAAGCTCTATTGGATCCAGTAGAGATTCCTACTGGTTTCTACTGGTCTTGTATTGGATCCAGTAGAGATTTCTACTGGTTTCTACTGGTATTCTACTGGCATTTTTCTAATGGTTTCTACTGGAAATCATTTCACTTTCCATATTCAAACCAGTAGAAAATTTCCAGTAGAAACCAGTAGAGATTCTAATGGTTTTTCTCTACTGGTTTCTACTGGTTTTTCGTCCTGGGTTGTTATCGTAATGAATGTATGCGAAGTATATAGACAAAGGATTGCTTGACTTTTAGGTAAGTCGTATCTTGTTTGCCACGATGTCCTTGACTCACAAGTATGATAAGGTGTGTTTTAATTGGAATTATGATTATTAGACCGACTATTGATTCTCAAATCTACTGACAAATGATCAATGGATGTAACAAGTCCACATTAAATAAGTGATACATCACGAGTCTACATGCCTTACTCTACCCCCTCCCCCACCTCCCTCATACCTCTCTCTCTCTCTCTCTCTCTCTCTCTCTCTCTTCCTTAATTGTCCAGGTGTCTTCGGAGCCTATTCCTTCGGTGTGTCCGTACTGTACTTTTGGGCGCTGCGCCAACGCCCGTCCTACCACGATAGCTTCACTCGCTTCAGTCTGGCGTTCCTTTTCAAGGGTCTCGTGGGTCTCTTCCAAAGAATCAAGATCGGTAGCATCACAGCCTCCTGGAAGTCCCCTCGAAAGAGCCAGGAAGAGCTTCTGCGGGAGATTATCCTCAAGAATGGCGACACGGAATACGGGAGGCGGTACGACCTCAAATCGATGCAGTCCCTTGAGGACTTACGCCGAAAGCACCCGCTGACTACGTACGAACATTATAGATATTACGTGGAGAGAATGATGGATGGCCAGGAAAACATCCTCACCGGCTTGAAACCGACTAGCTTCGTCCGAACAACAGGAACGACTGGGAAGTCCAAGCACATACCTTATACTGACCGAATGGCTATCCTATCCACATACAGTTGTGTTCAGGATCTGATGCTTTTAAAAGAGAACGCTCCAAATCTTGGTTATTTCCAGAAGAAACTGTACTTTTACGTTCACCCGAAAGTAGAAATAGCAAAAAGTGGCGCTAAAATCGAAACAATGGGAACCTTGCCGGATGTTCCTGCGATCTTCCTCGCTGACTTTCTTAGCCCAAAGACGGCGTACGGTATTCAAAGCATGTACGAAGCTATCTACGTCCACCTTCTGTTCGGAATGCGCGAGGAAGACGTCGGAACTGTAATCGTCGGCTTCATGTCAATCCTTGACATCGCCCTCCGACAACTCAAGGAAGACTGGGTGGACATCCTGTACGATCTGGAACGCGGTACTCTGAACGCCAAGCTTGACCTTTCACATGATGTCCGCAAGCAATTGCTGAAGGATTTGGGAAAGGGATACCCTGAGAGAGCAAATGCTTTGCGGAGGGAATTCGTGAAGGGTTTTGATGGAGTTCTGAAAAGAATCTGGCCCAGTCTTCATGTCATCAACGGCATTGACAACACTGGACTGTGGCCCAAGATGGAAAGCACCGTGGCCAAAGGTAAGCGCAACAGAAGGCAACATTAATGTTCATGTCATATTCAAACCCGCGTGAAGATCTTTCAACTCATGAATATATCTGGTAAACAACACATTTAAGCATTCTCCTCGTTGCTCATGGCATGGTATCTTTGTCCGAAATGAGTCAATATCGGGTGTCTCCCTGAATTTGTTACATTTATCGTGAATTAATCCTGTATGAGCCACTGTGTCTCTTTTTTTTTTGTTACACCATTAACACACACACATCCTAGAGATGAGCATTTCCATCGCTCCGAGGAGGGTTAAATCTCAGCTTTGATATGCTCCATAAAAGGAGAGGGCAGACACCTTTTGTTACCTGTTCGGAGATTAGACGGAAAACACAGACAAAACGTCGTGAAAGCTTATTTTGAGACTATTCCCACATTTTCGGGGAGAACTTACGGTTCCTCCATCCCCGTTTCTTAATGACTTGGTAGACTTTTATCTTTAATTCCACTCCCTTCTGCATATAGGAGTGACCTTCATACCTTATGGGTATGGATGCTCGGAGGGCTTCTTCGGAACGTACCTAGGACCAAAGTTCATGAAGGAACTTGGCTACCTACCCTTCCCCACTACCGCGATTTGTGAGTTCATCAAAGAAGAGGACATGTAAGTTGAAACAACAAAATTAAGATATCAGTATGAGATTGAAGAAACAATGCAGCAACATAAGTTCATTTTATTTCTCGATAGAGGAAGACATGTTCAATTTATCTAAAATCTAAACTATTTTATCACATATATTATGCATCCATTACGCGTAAATTTATTTGTAATGTTTAAGCTGTGAGAGAATATGACTTAAGTTTGTATTTGAAAAAGGGTATTTCTATGAACATGTGGCAACTGGCATGGATAAGTGACATACTAAGAACTGACAGACTTACATCAATCCTTCCTGCGCCAAGGGATCTTTCAGAATCATGGCAGCCACTAATCATTGCTAATGGGCACTCATTCTATTCCTATTGGGTACCTAACTGTAAACCTGGATCTGGGTGGAGAGCATTAATGTGGATTAAGCTTTTTTTTGTAGAAGTACACAAATGCCATGGACATGATGGATGGGATTGAACCTGGGACCGCGAGATCTTAAGTCACAGTCAGCCACGACACAACAACTCATAAATACTGAATTCCTCTATTCATCCCCAGGCACGAGGATCAGCCCAGGACCTATTTCTTGGACGAGGTCGAAGTGGGTGAAAGCTACGAAGTCGTCTGTACCCAAGCAATGTCAGGAATGTACCGATACCGTCTTGGTGACGTCGTCAAGATTGTTGGCGTCTATGACAATTGTCCGTACTTCAAGTTCATGTATCGGTATGTATTGACACGTTTCCTTCCAAGCATTATGCCAGTTCCAACAGAATATAAATCCTTACCATGCTTACAGCGGCCCAAGAAGAACGGTTGATGTTCGCTATTTGCAAGCTTCGTTATTCTTAAAACACACAAAGTACGTATATACCTCCGGGCTCGTTATTCCAAAAATGAGATATGGTTCGATTATTCGATCATTTCTTTGCGATTTTGAAAATTAATTAAGGTTCGTTTATTCAAAAATGATATAAACTAAGGAAGAAAGTATAATCCAAATATGAAATAAACATTTTAGCATGAGTTAAGAAAATACGGTGAAGTATATGATTATTTTCGGGGTTACGAGCCCTTTTCATTTTCGGAAAGTCGAATCTTTGGAATATTGGACCGCAAGAATGACGTAGCTTCGGAGCTGTAACAACAAAACCCCTCACTTCCCAGTCTTTTCCTGGAAGATTTAAATCACATCCAATAACCATCTTTGTTTGGTCCTTTATTTCTCTCTCACTCTCTCGAAGGACGGGCCAAATGCTGAACCTGATCTACGAAAAAATGGACCAGCGGATCGTGGAGGAGGCGGTTCAGGCGGCAGTTGCCCGGTGGGACGGCGCGGAGCTGCGAGAATACTCCGTAGCGGAAAGCCGTCTGCTGCCTGATGACTTCACAGGTAGATATAACATGAAACACAACATTTCCATTATCATTGCGGTAATAGTTGTCATATTATCAGGGGTTAAGCCCCCCTTTCTGCCAACAGTTAGCTCCGCTCTAGCCTGGAATGCTGCCATGGTTACGGAACCAGTAAACAGAAATAAAAAAACACTGCTTCGATCTTGAATTCTACAAAAACTGTAGAATGCGTTGGAAATATTTCTGGAGCAATTATCCTACTTAGTCCAGGCGAGAAATCCTCGAAATTCCACTTCTAGCAAATATCTCACATCATGTGACCACATAGTATACTGAAACTTGAATAACGTTCATGTTATACATGTGGGTGGCGTATCTTATGATACTAGCCTAATTTGTCCTCTGATTGTACAGCTGAAATCACAACTACAGTCAACCACAAATACTTCCTTCATGTCATATAACCACGGTAACCAGCCTCTTGTGTGTGTGTGATGTCGATATGCACCCAGGTATCGCTGATCACGGCAGTGTGTCACCGTACTATCTCTTCTTCATTGAGCTCTATGATCAGGGCACGAGATCATCGAGTGTTCTGACAGCCGAGGAGAAGGGCACGGTGAGTTGCTTACTCGTATCCGGCATGTTTATTGCTCATACATACAAACATACTATGTTGTTTTCTTAATGCTTCTTTGATCCCGATTGTAGGCTTAACAGCCTTCTGGGGTGAACCATGAGGGGTCGGCATCTATCACCCGTTTTAGGCTTTCTATTCCCTCAACAAGGTCTTAATCGAGAAGCAATTTTGTATCTATAGTGTATGGCCTTTTCTACATGTATGTGAGACTTCCATTTCACGTCCACTTATATGAATACACATTTATATATAGTATTTCTTACGCCTAAGTATATACAAATACAAACCAGTAATCAACAACGCCGGAAAAGAGTAGTATACGTAACATATCTGCCATAGACTTTCATTAAGAGTGATGTCTGACAATTCGCATGTTGTGCATATGAATATATGTCGGTGTGTGTGTATTAGTGAGTGTGTGTTTGTTTTATTTCCTTTTGATCTTGAATCCATCTATTCATCAGATCGACGAGGAGCTTCGTCTACGGAACTCTGACTTCGACCGGCTCCGTCGAGAGGGGGGCATTTCTACCCCCAGGGTGTTCCTGGTCGCCCCTGGGGGCTTCGACAAACTCCGCGACTTCATCCTGGCCACTACCAATGCTACAGCGCAGCAGTACAAGTCACCCAGGAAGCTACGGCTGCTTAGCATGGCAGAAACCCTCTTGCAGAGCGTCACTCAATGAGGAAAATAAAAATGCGTGTACACATAGCCCTCCAATATTGACATCCCCGTATAATTAATGTCTCAGTTTCTGGAGTATCGCACTGAGCCGGTAAAACGCGCTGGTAGATTAGAACGGGGTGCGTCGGGTAACGAATTGGAACAAATTTAATGTATGCACTGTCCAATTCACTTTACAATCACGAAACAAAGATATATGCAATAATTTAACAAACATCACACTTTCTAACAAATACTTTTTTACATGATAACTCGATGTAACATAACACATCGCGGGAAATTGAAGGCATGTCAGAGTAGCTTTTCGATACCGTTTACCTTACATTGCGAGACAAACGATTATCAGTAGCCATCGATCCGCAATGAGTAACATATTTAGCATCATTTTAGAATAGTTAACATAGAACTTCCTTTTTGAATTGATAATATATGTAATAAACGTACGTGGGGTAGAAGATCAGAGTGAAGGTGTATAACTAGATTAGTTATGAATAGAAATTTACACAATTTTCTTTTATTTTGGTGTTTTTTTTTTGTACTTCGGTGTATTCTTATTCATGTATATTTCTATGACGATTTTTATGCCTCCGCCACGAAGTGGCCGGAGGCATTATGTTTCGGGTTGTCCGTCCGTCCGTCCGTCCCGAATCCGTTTAGGCAATATCTTAAGAACCATTGACCAGATTCACTTCCAACTTGGTATATGTGTGTATTGCATGAAACCAATGGAGCGTGTGAAATAGGGGTCAAATCAGATTGAGGTAAAAGGTCAAAGGTCAATGAACTTTGTAAAAATTGACCAAAATTGACCTTTTGCACAATAAATCCAAATCCAAGTATGCAATTCTCATTAAACATGGTTCAAAGATGGATCACTACTTGGGGGTAGACTGGTGACGTTTTTGGTAAAATTCCTGAAAGGTCAGAGGTCAAAGATTAATAAACTTTGTGGAACTTTGCCCCAAGTTGACCTTTTTCACAATAATCCACATCCAATGTTCCAACCCAACATAGTGGAACGATGGATCACTCCTTGGGGGTAGACTGGTGACATTGTTGGTGAAATTCAATGAAGGTCAATTGATATTTTCACAATAAACCCAAATCCTAATTCAATGGTGCAGTTCTAACCAAATATGATACAGACATGTATCACTTCATGGAGGTAAACTGGGGAAAGTTTGGATAAAACTTCTAAGAGCTTAAAAGTCAAAGGTCAAAAGTCAAAGTCAAAGTCAAAGGTCAATAAACTTTGCCAAAAGTTAGCTAAAAATTGCCCCCAAAGTGATATTTTGCAATTAAATCCAAATCCAATGGTACAATACCAACTAAACATGGTGCAAAGATGAATCACTAATTGGGGATGGACTGACGACATTTTTGGTGAAATTTTTCGAAGGTCAGTGGTCAAAGAGCAATGACCTTTGCCAAAGTTGGCTAAAAATTGCCCCCAAATAGATATTTTTCACATTGCATCCAAATCTAATGATTCAATTTAAATCAAACGTAGTACAGAGATGTATCACTTCATGAAAGTAGAATGGTTAAGTTTGGGTAAAATTTCTAAAATATCAAAGGTCAATGAACTTCACACGCCAAATTGGCTAATTTTAAACAAACTTGATACAAGGATGGATTTAGACAGACTGGTTAGATTGGAAGTCAAAGAAGTAGGAGATCAAAGGTCAATGAACATTGCAAAACTTGGCTAAACATGGAAAAACGGAATATGATATTTTCATTTCACATAAAGTTTTAATGATATATTTCACACCAAACATTCACATTTTCTGAGAATAAAACTAAATAAAGCCAGCAAAGAGGAGGAGGCATATTTATTGACTGCGTGGCAGTCGAATTCCTCTAGTTGTTTTAATTCATGAATTCCAACCTCTCGGTTGGCGCTACCAATTACCCCTAACTGATCTACAAGTGTGGCAGTTGCCCCTTCTCGTGTCAGATGAAGTACAACTCTATGGGTTTTTTGTGAATTACTGGTAAAATAATTAACATTTGGCACAAAGTGTTAATTACAAGAGTTGTGAATGAAGGGGAAGTAAACTCTTACAATTGACATGATTGAATAAAAGTAAAGAGCACAGATGCCGACTCGCAAAAAAAAAGAGGAAATCAGAAATACATAATTGGAAGTCATCTGTGTTTTAAATTGTTAGTAAATTAGCATTCTGAAGACTGAATTTTAAGTACCAAAATATGCCAATATGCCAATCACATTCACATTCACAGATTGGGGGTCTTTAAATAGCCTTTGCCGAAAGGGTAACAGATCTTAAATGCAGCATTTAGTGCAATGCCAGACACGAAATGATAGAGGCTCTACATCATGCTTGTACATTAGTAACTCACCATCTCAATAACGTGTTTATTAAGTGTAACGCGCATGCGTGTACAATACTGCTTATGTTTACAGATCAGGCCTATGATGACTATCACATAATTCTTAATTCCTTACAAACCTTTTGGACTTGGTTCATGTTAGTCTTTCTAAACTTGGTTCATTACTTCATAACTTGTTGATGAAAGTGAATTCTGTCAATTTATCGCTCGCTTGAGTAAGTGGATTCATGCCTACTATGACTTCGTGCATTTAAGTAGCCGTTTAAACACATTATATTATTGATAACGATCCTGGCTGTCATTAAATTGGTGATAAAAATTATGAACTAACTTTGACTCTTTCCATTGTGTCATGTGTTTCTTTATGGATACTTTTCAAACATTTCTCATAAAATTTATCCCTTAATAATGAGACAGCATATCTATCACAGAAACTCTTTTACAACATTCATGGATATAACTCTGAGGCTAACGTTCGTCACACAAATTCTTATACAGCATTTAACTGCAAACTTGGTGTGAAACTTTCCGGGGGTTACAACTTATAGATATGGTCAACTAAAAACTCAATTTAACTTTTTAACATACATATGGTTCTTAAGAGGCTTGTGATAAGACAATGAATAAAAATTAAAACATCAACATAATGACTTGATCAATTGTCATCCTATCGATTAACATACTTACCATATCTCTTTGGTGGTCTTACTTGTCTACCAGATCTTGTCTTAGTTAGAGTGTTGTGTTTGTCACTTTCTGTGTATCTTTGTTTGGAACTTTGTTTTTTGACTGGCATTTCTTGTGCTTTTGGTGTGTTCTGTTTTGTTTTTGTTTGTGTCGGCTTGTTTTTCTTCCTCTGTAGGCTGTTGAGCATGTGCCTTCATCTTTGTAGGTACTCCTCTCTGCTCATCTGTCTGTTTCTGTTCTTCTACTCGTGGTGGTAGCTCCGCAGTCTGCTTGATATCGACCCTGTTCCTTCTTAGAAGTAGTCCAGTTTCCGTCTCTACTTCATAGGAACTTTCGTCTAGCCGTTTGTGTACAACTGCCTTCTGCCATACTGTGCTTCCTAGTCTGTAGGGCTTGAGTTGGACGACGTCTCCTTCTTCTAGGATTGACAAGTCCTTGGCATGTTTGTTGTATCTCTCCAATTGTTTCCTTTGGAGGGATTTCATCTTTTTTCGATCTTCTCCAAGGTTCCAGCGCCTCTTGGTTTGAGAAGACTGAATGTTGTGGGAAGAAGAGTCCTCGTCCTCCTACCATGCAACCTTTGGGCTGGGCTGCTCTCTACCTCTTGGTTCGGCGTGTTTCGGAGATCTAGCATAGCTAGGTATACGTCAGTCTTCGACTGTGCTGCTTTCTTCAAAAGTCGCTTGGCTGCCCCGACCGCTTCCGTTGGCTTGGCTGTGTCTGGGCGAAATGGTGATGTGGTCGAACTCCCAACTTCTTGCAAATTTCGCGAACTCCTCTGATATGTTCTGTGTCCCGTTATCGGTTATGACGGTGCTTGGGATCCCGTGCTTTGCGAAATGGCTCTTCAGTTTCCTTATTACTGTCACACTGCTCAGGTCACACAGTCTGTGGATTTCCCAAAAGTTGGACAAGTAGTCCACTGTGATCAAGTAATGCATCTTGTTCAGTGCTGACCTTTTCCCACGGGTGATCTGGGCTGTCTTGAGGCGTGATGGTCTCTTTCTGATTCTGCTGTTCGTATATCCTACAGGCTTCGCATGTCTGTGCTCATTCTTAATCTGAGTTCATTCCTGACCAGTAGATGCATTCTCTTGCTCTTCTGAGTATTCCTTCTACTCCTAGGTGCAAAGTGTGCAGTGTCTCCAACATCTCCTTGCGTACGGTGACTGGGATGATCACTCTTTCGCCTCTGAACACGAGACCATCTTGTACACTGTGCTCGTCTCTGAAGTTGAAGTATGGATGTGGCGCTTCAGGTACATCTGTCTTGTACTGTGGCCATCCACTCTGGATCACTCTCTTCAGTGTTTGGAGTACCTCATCTTCTTTGATGGGAGATTGTAGCTGTCTTACTCTTTCATCTCCCATACTCAGGGCTTCTGTGGCATTCATCTCGCCGAACTCTGATGTTCCTTCTGTTGTAAGCAGGTATACTAGCTCTCGACAGCATGTAAGCTATATGCATGTCTTTTCCTTTCATCCATGTGATTTCGATGTCATAGTGTAACATCCTCATCATCGTTCCCTGTAGGCGTCTCGGTGCTCTGTGTAAAGGCTTCGTCACATGCATGTTTTCGGTTATTTCGTTAGCCTCTATAACCTCCTAGTTCACTAGTTCCGTGTCACAGTGCGCCTCTATGACCTCCTGCCATGCGTCCCGACCACGACCGTATATTATCCAAAACTTATTGACAGTAACATCCTCCCCCTCCTACAAACAGACATTCACACAATGCACAGACATATTATTTATATAAATATTGTACGTGAAAAACTGCTCATCTTTCCCAGCCCGTCGATTTAAAAAAGCGAGGGTGCCCCTCGTACACCCTTCTGTCTGTGCCTTTGTCTCTCTCTTTCTCTGTCTCTCTCCTTTTCTCTCTTTAGCTCTCTCTCTCTCTCTCTCCCCCAAGAGAGAAAATGACCCCAACGCTAATTAATTTTAGTGCAGTATCATACTTATGTTTATGTGTCAGTTTATGAATGACAAAGGCAAACATATTGAGAGCCTATATGCGACATGGCCCTTGTTGAATGAACGTATAACCCCCCCCCCCCCCCCTCCGTCGGCCTTTCATATGGTAGCTGATATTAAACCCCAGAGTCGATCAGTAAACTTAATTGAAGTTGTATGTCCTCATTGATCTCTGTATATATACAGAGATATATGTGATATGAGATATATGTGATAGAGAATCACATGATCTATTTCCCCCGGAATCCATAACACAGCAAGCGACATCCATGTGTAAACCGAGACATGAACTTTCCCACCAGGAAGTAAGTACTTACTATGTTCACAGAGGTGGCAGAGGTGCCACCCCTCTCCTATGTTCAAACACTACGCGTACACACTGCCTTGGCGCTACACCAGGGAGGTGAAAATGGAGGAAAAAAAAGCTACGGCCTACCCATTTGTCCTACGCGAGCGCTTTGTAGACCGACACCCGCTTGGCACAGTATCCAATAGCGAGTCTTAGCACTGAGAACACAACTTCTGAGATACCAAAATGGCACCAGGAAGACTTCTTCATGTCCAGCTGGCGGTGGCCGCGTCTTCCACCCAGTTGTTCGCCTGGTTTCTCTTTGCAATGGCACGTCGATCTCCGTCCATGTGGAGAGGCAATACAGTGGGACTGGGTAAGAACACGACAGCTTTGAACCCGAACCAGACCGGGCTTATTTTCCTGTTCTGTGACCGGGAGGCGTATTTCTTTTACACGCAAGACTGCATGTGGTTTTTCGCCATGAATTTTCATAAACGCACTTGCGAAGAGTCTTACTACCACTCCACCGCCTAGCGAGTAAGATATAGATCTAGTACTAGTAGTAGTACCGCGATCCGATGCATATCGTAGGCTTTTATACTTATCCTACTCAAGTATTGTGATTTTAGCAATCATGTTCCAAAACTCTTACTTGGTACTATAGCCTTCTCCACCATTTAACTACATCCTCTTCCTCAAGCCGTCTGTCATATTATCTATACTCCTTTTCCCCTCTTCTTTCCTGCATGATGTGCACCGACCAGCGTAGACATTGGTCAGTTGCGCGCGTTATAAATACTTGCATTTCGTAACGTTACTCTTCATGTGTTGGCCATTGTTTCGATATCTGGTGTGTGTGTGTGTGTGTGTGGGGGGGGGGGGGGATTGGCTTCATCTTCATCCCCCCTCAGTAACGTTAGTAGGGTGGGGGGTGGGGGTGGGGGTGGAGTACTTCCATGGGGGGAGGGCGAAGTGGCTTCATCTTCACCCCCCCCCCCCCCCGCCTCACTAACGTTGAAACTTGTATCTTGCTTGCCACAATGTCCTTGATTCACCAGTAGGACAAGGTGTTTATCAAGTGGAATTATGATTAATAGATAATGCCGCCACCCCCCCCCCCCCTGTCACTCTCTCTCTCTCTCTCTCTGTCTCTCGCTGTGTCTCTCTGTCTCTAAAACATACAGACCACTTTGTGTCTGCGTATCTTATATATATCTCTTTCTCTCTCTTTGTGTTCTCTCTCTCTCTCTCTCTCTCTCTTACTTAATTGTCCAGGTGTCTTCGGAGCCTATTCCTTCGGTGTGTCCGTACTGTACTTTTGGGCGCTGCGCCAACAGCCGTCCTGCCACGATAGCTTCACTCGCTTCAGTCTGGCGTTCCTTGTCAAGGGGCTCGCGGTTCTCTACCAAAGAATTAAGATCCGCAGCATCACAACCTCGTGGAAGTCCCCTCGAAAGAGCCATGAAGAGCTTCTGCGGGAGATTATCCTCAAAAATGGCGACACGGAATACGGGAAGCGGTACGACCTCAAATCGGTGCAGTCCCTTGAGGACTTACGCCGAAAGCACCCGCTGACTACTTACGAACATTACAGATATTACGTGGAGAAAATGATGGATGGCCAGGAAAACATCCTCACCAGCTTAAAACCGACTAGCTTCGTCCGAACAACAGGAACGACTGGGAAGTCCAAGCACATACCTTATACTGACCGAATGGCTATCCTATCCACATACAGTTGTGTGCAGGATCTGATGCTTTTTAAAGAGAACGCTCCAAATCTTGGTTATTTCCAGAAGAAGCTGTACTTTTACGTTCACCCGAAAGTAGAAATAGCAAAAAGTGGCGCCAAAATCGAAACGATTGGAGCCTTTCCGGATGTTCCTGCGATCTTCCTCGCTGACTTTCTTAGCCCGAAGACGGCGTACGGTATTCAAAGCATGAACGAAGCTATCTACGTTCACTTTCTGTTCGGAATGCGCGAGGAAGACGTCGGAACTGTTACCGTCGGCTTCATGTCAATCCTTGACATCGCCCTGCGACAACTCAAGGAAGACTGGGTGGACATCTTGTACGATCTGGAACGCGGTACTCTGAACGACAAGCTTGATCTTTCACATGATGTCCGCAAGCAATTCCTAAAGGATTTTGGAAAGGGATACCCTGAGAGAGCTAATGCTTTGCGGAGGGAATTCGTGAAGGGCTTTGATGGAATTCTGAAAAGAATCTGGCCCAGTCTTCAAATCATCAACGGCGTTGACAACACTGGATTATGGCCCAAGATGGAAAGCACCGTGGCCAAAGGTAAGCGCAACAGAAGGTAACATTAATGTTCATGTCATGTTCAAGCCCTCGTGTAGATCTTTCAACTCATAAATACATCTGGTATACAACACATTTAAGCATTCTCCTCGTTGCTCATGGCATGGTATCTTTGTCCGAAATGAGTCAATATCGGGTGTCTCCATGAATTTGTTACATCTATCGTGAATTAATCCTATATGAGCCACTGTTTCTCTTTTTATTTTGTTACACCATTAACACACACAAATCCTAGAGATGAGGATTTCCATAGCACCGAGGAGGGGTAAATCTCACCTTTGATATGCTCCATAAAAGGAAAGGGCAGACACCTTTTGTTACCTGTTCGGAGATTAGACGGAAAACACAGACGAAACGTGGTGAAAGCTTAACCATAGGGCTTATTTTGAGACTAATCCCACATTTTCGGGGAGAACTTACGGTTCCTCCATCCCCGTTTCTTAATGACTTGGTAGACTTTTATCTTTAATTCCACTCCCTTCTGCCTATAGGAGTGACCTTCATACCGTCTGGGTATGGATGCTCTGAGGGCTTTTTCGGAACGTACCTAGGACCAAAGTTCATGAAGGAACTTGGCTACCTACCCCTCCCCACTACCGCGATTTGTGAGTTCATCAAAGAAGAGGACATGTAAGTTGAAACAACAAAATTAAGATATCAGTATCAGATTGAAGAAACAATGCAGCATCATAAGTTCATTTTATCTCTCGATAGAGGGAGAAATGTCCAATTTATCTAAAATCTAAACTATTTTATCACGTATATTATGCATCCATTACGCGTAAATTTATTTGTAATGTTTAAGCTGTAAGAGAATATGACTTAAGTTTGTATTTGAAAAAGGGTATTTCTATGAACATGTGGCAACTGATACGGATACGTGACATATTAAGAACTGAAAGACTTACATGAATCCTTCCTGCGCCAAGGGATCTTTTAGAATCATGGCAGCCACTAATCATTGCTAATGAGCACTCATTCTATTCCTATCGGGTACCTAACTGTAAACCTGGACCTGGGTGGAGCGCATTAATGTGGATTTTTTTTTAAGAAGTACACAAATGCCATGGACGTTATGGGTGGGATTAAACCTGGGACCGCGAGATCTTAAGTCACAGTCAGCCACGACACAACAACTCATAAATACTGAATTCCTCTATTCATCCCCAGGCACGAGGATCAGCCCAGGACCTATTTCTTGGACGAGGTCGAAGTGGGTGAAAGCTACGAAGTCGTCTGTACCCAAGCAATGTCAGGAATGTACCGATACCGTCTAGGTGACGTCGTCAAGATTGTTGGCGTCTATGACAACTGTCCGTACTTCAAGTTCATGTATCGGTATGTATTGAGACGTTTAATCCTTCCAAGTATTATGCCAGCCCAAGAAGAACGGTTGATGTTCGCTATTCGCAAGCTTCGTTATTCTTAAAACACACAAAGTACGTATACCTCCGGGCTCGTTGTTCCAAAAATGAGATCTGGTTCGATTATTCGATCATTTGTTTGCTATTTCGAAAACTAATTAAGGTTCATTTATTCGAAAATAAAATAAACTAAGAAAGAAAGGATAATACAAATATGAAATAAACATTTCAGCATGAGTTAAGAAAATACGGTGAAGTAATTATTTTCAGCGTTACGAGCCCTTTTCATTTTCGGAAAGTAGAATCTGAATAATGGACCGCAAGAATGACGTAGCTTCGGAGCTGTAACAACAAACCCCCTCACTTCCCAGTCTTTTCCTGGAAGATTTAAATCCCATCCAATAACCATATTTGTTTGGTCCTCTATTTCTCTCTCACTTTCTCGAAGGACGGGCCAAATGCTGAACCTGATCTACGAAAAAATGGACCAGCGTATCGTGGAAGAGGCGGTTCAGGCGGCAGTTGCACGGTGGGACGGCGCGGAGCTGCGAGAATACTCCGTAGCGGAAAGCCGTCTGCTGCCTGATGACTTCACAGGTAGATATAACATGAAACACAACATTTCCATTATTATTGCGATAATAGTTGTCATATTATCAGGGGTTATGCCCCTCTTCCTGCCAACAGTTATCTCCGTTCTAACCTGGAATGCTGCCATGGTTACGGAAGCAGTAAACGGAAATAAAAAAACACTGCTTCGATCTTGAATTCTACAAAAACTGTAGACTGCGATGGGAATATGTCTGGAGCAATCATCATGCTTAGTCCAGGCGAGAAATCCTCGAAATTCCACTTCTAGCCAATATCTCACAACATGTGACCACATAGTATAATGAAACTTGAATAACGTTCACGTCATACGTGTGGGTGGTGTATCTTATGATATTAGCCTAATTTGTCCTCTGATTGTACAGCTGAAATCACAACTACAGTCAACCACGAATACTTCCTTCATGTCATATAACCATGGTAACCAGCCTCTTGTGTGTGTGTGTGTGTGTGATGTCGATATGCACCCAGGTATCGCTGATCACGGCAGTGTCTCACCGTACTATCTCTTCTTCATTGAGCTCTATGATCACGGCACGAGATCATCCAGTGTTCTGACAGCCGAGGAGAAGGGCACGGTGAGTTGCTTAGTTATATCAGGCATGTGTATTGCTCATACCTACAACCAATTATGTTGTTTTCTTAATGCTTCTTTGATGCCGATTGTAGGCTAAACGCCTTCTGGAGTGAACCATGAGGGTTCGGCATTTCTCATCCGTTTTTCAGGGTAGGCTTTCTATTCCCTCAACAAGGTGTTCGCCCTGCTCTTAATCGAGAAGCAATTTTGTATCTATAGTGTATGGCTCTTCTACATGTATGTGAGACTTCCCTTTTACGTCCACTTATATGAATACACATTTATATATAGTATTTCTTACGCCTAAGTATATACAAATACAAACGAATAATCAATATCGCCGGAAAAGAGTAGTATACGTAACATTTCGGCCATAGACTTTCATTAAGAGTGATGTCTGATAATTCACATACATATATACATGATGTGCATATGTGTGTATTAGTGAGTGTGTGTTTGTTTTATTTTCCTTTGATCATTATTCCATCTATCCATCAGATCGACGAGGAGCTTCGTCAACGGAACTCTGACTTCGACCGTCTCCGTCGAGAGGGGGGCATTTCTACCCCCAGGGTGTTCCTGGTCGCCCCTGGGGGCTTCGACAAACTCCGCGACTTCATCCTGGCCACTACCAACGCTACAGCGCAGCAGTACAAGTCACCCAGGAAGCTACGGCTGCTTAGCATGGCAGAAACCCTCTTGCAGAGCGTCACTCAATGAAGGAAATAAAAATGCGTGTATACATAGCCCTCCGATATTGACACCCCCCGTATAATTAACGTCTCAGTTTCTGGAGTATCGCACTGAGCCGGTAAAACGCGCTGGTAGATTAGAACGGGGTGCGTCGGGTAACGAATTGGAACAAATTCAATGTATGCACTGTCCATTTCACTTTACAATCACGAAACAAAGATATATGCAATAATTTAACAAACATCACACTTTCTAACAAATACTTTTTTACATGATAACTCGATGTAACATAACACATCGCGGGAAATTGAAGGCATGTCAGAATAATTAACATAGAACTTCCTTTTTGAATTGAAAGAAAATGTAATTAACGTTTGTGGGGTAGAAGATCAGAGTGAAGGTGCATAACTAGAGTAATTATGAATAGATGTTTACACAAGTTTTGCTTTGTTTTATTTTGATGTTGTTTTTTGCTTTCGTGTATTCCTATTCATGTACATTTCTATAACGATTTTTTTTTTCAGGTGTGGCAGGTGCCCCTTCTCGTGTCAGATGAAATACAACTCTATGGGAGTTTTGTGAATTACTGGTAAATTAACATTTGGCACAAAGTGTTAATGACAAGAGTCGTGAATGAAGGGGGGGGGGGTGTGTAAATTCTTACAATAATTTTTATTGATATGATTGAACAAAAGCGGAAAGCACAGATGCCGACTCGAAAAAAAGAGGACATCAGAAATATATAATTGGAAGTTATATGTGCTTTAAATTGTTAGTCATCATGGTACAGTAGTCTCGCTCTGCAAATCAAAGGTAGACCATCTAAGTGTTGGCTTGTTTGAGCATATGGCTCACAAGAGCAATGAGGAGGATGTAGAGTACGCGTCTTAGACTAGGTCATATATTGCTTACAAGGCTAATGATCATAATTCAGTGCTAGTAATCCTGATTTAGAAAAAATACCAAATGTTTATTTTGTCTCAATATTTTGTCAACTCATTTCTCTTTTTTATGTCGCTTTTATTTGATTTAACTTGTTATCAACGTTTCATTCGCCTTCAAGTCGGACTGTGAATGTAATCTATCTAACCATGTAGCATCACTTATGTAATGTAAGCAAACAGTTATCAGATAGTCATTATAGTTGTAAAATATTGTGCAGTCGATACATTGGAAGAAAGTTTATTTTGTGTGCTACTGTGAGGAGAGATTTGCGCTTATAATGCATCGCATATAGAATACAAATATACCAAGTTGTGAGATTGTATAGTGAACGAGGGGCGAAACTTATGCCAGTCCCTCCGAAGATGGATAATTTCCACTATACTTTCGAACTCAGTGCTCGATATATTTGTTTTATATCCATTTTGTAAAAAAAAAAAATACAAAAAAATTGGTGCCCTTTTCCCTCTGTCTCGATATCGGTTCATCCCAGGTGAATGCGCAACACGCCACGCACTGCATTCACTGTGAACTACGGCCGTTCAGTTCCGACCGACCGAGATTGTAAACAAACATGGCGATATCCAGTAACCGAGTTCGGTTTGACTTGCTACAAGGGGAAAATGTTGAGGACTTTATTGCATCTATCGACAGTTCAAATACAAAGAAAATAATCAAATTCGGTGTGATTTTTTTACGTGAATATTGCTCTGAGCTCCGAACGTAGGAGCTCGATTCAGTTTTTTTTTTGTTCCTGTGGCTTGGACAAATCAACGGAAGTTGCGCCTCGGCCGCAACACCGCGGGAGTTCCCTTAGCGCGCTCAATGATTTTCCGCTAAAACGCAAAAATACAGCTGGAAAGAGATGTTAAAACAAATTTTGCTATCAGGTAGAGAGCATGCGCAGAAGTGCCAAGGAAGAAAATAGCAAATAGAGCATGCGTAGTGTTCCACAGGAAAAAAATAGTAAAAAATGTCCGGAGCTGAGGCAGAGGTAGTGAAATGATTTTGTATTCTGAAATCATCAATTGACCAATCACGTTCCTAGAATACTAATAAATATTCATAGAAGGGATATAAAAGATACTAACAACAATCCATGTTTATGATAATACATATCGTCATTCAATGTAATTCAATTTAATTCGATTCATTTGAAAAACGTCATCGGAATTTGATATCATTCTTCTACACAGGGTCCCGTGAAAGACCACCTAGGCCTGACGATGAGTTAGCTACCCTGTCTGAATATCAATGACACCAACAAAAAATCTCAAGGGCCTGAGTGTTTACTGTCTTGAGACGCTGCACACACGTCCATGACGTAAGAATCTCTCTTGTTTACGTTCAGGCAGTGATCCTGACGACAATTCAGCTTAGTTCCTTGTAGAGATATTTGATACCATATATCAGCTACACCATCGTCTTCCCATGAGTGATTCCGATGTTAGAGAATCTACTTAGATAATTGTCAAGAAAGTACTGAAACTAGAAGGATTTTCACTCACCATCTCTCAGGTGTTCTGAGACAATCTCTTCCCTTCTCTCCCCGTCCGATTGAATCATGTGATAGAAGCTACGTTACGTACACATACACACAATCATCACGTGACTACGTGTAACCAAGTAGCCTTCAGCACGAGACGAAGTGGGGGTAGAGGGACGTGTTATGTAACCGATATCATACTGGGTAGTTCAGATTGTCTTTTTGCAACGCATCGATTTGTTTGTCTTAATAACTGTTCCCACCAGCAGTCATATCGGAGGACAAAACAATAAAAACCTGTGCATCAGACCGTGAAAACAATGACTTTTTGATTCACAGGTTTTTTTTTATACTGTTTGTCCTCCAATATGGCTGCCCGTGGAAACCCTCTAAAGTCTCCTGACCTTCCCGCCTTTTGTTGACACATCAGTTACCTGTAGCCTGCTTAGCAAACAAGAACAAGGAAGATCATTCCACACGGTTGCGTCGACAGAGTCAGTCTGGTGAGTGGGGAAGAAGGGGGAGGGGGTTGTTCATCATATGGAGATTCTCGAAGAGTGTTCCTCGTTGTAAATTAAGAAATCATCTGCAGCATCAATTTCGATAGCGTGAGATGAAAGTTGAAACAATTTGTGTGAGAAGTGGTACGTTGATCAGTAATGTATTTTGGCGGTGCATGCGGTCCCGTCGTGAGAATAATCGCTTGGCTAATTCAATTGGTTGACATGCCTGCAGGTGTGCGTATGAAGGAGGGTGGGAGTATCATTTTGTTTCGACGATAAACATGAAAAAAAAACTTAACACCAGTCCTGCTTAATTTGCATTAAGGTAGTTGTGAGAGGGATTTTTTTTTTCTGGATTAAAAACATAACAAAAACATTGAATTGTATCGAGGTAGTTCAGATGGAGTTTAGAGGTACATGCTCGAGTCGACACCGATCGTGAATGATTCAATATTTGATCACTGGCAGCACTTCGTGGAAATCAAAATAGGCTTAATAGATTAGAGGAGTGTGATTGTGTCTAGAATTCGAATGGCGCGAGAAAGGCATCGCAATATGGATGTGTTGCGCATTTCCAATGTTATGGATAGTGTCAGCTAAAATTTGCACATGTACTCATAATGGCTGGGGTAAAAGATGAACTGTTATCAACATATTCTCAGTCTTACCTCCGAAAAAAAACACAAATTATACTGCTTTTTAAGCTAAGGAAAAGTGAACGGATATGCAAAGTCATGATATTGGTGAGGAAAAATACGTCATTTCTAATTGTTCCAAAATATTATTAAGCTTAACATTTTTGAAGGCTTCTCCCGAATTGCGAATGCATATTATCATGATTATGACATGAAGACAGTTGTCAATGGAGAGATTATTTCATCTCGCACTACCGACATAAATGAAAAAAAAAAGACAAAGATTGTATTCACTGATTGCGTCGTAGACTTTGCAGGTAACGTTTTTACTAATATCTGGTTGGACCTTTCCTACACAACGCAGCATTGTAACTTCAATAAGTACACATGTTCAAGGACTATTGTATGTGAAGCCATTATTTTAAATATCTCATGTACGTGAAGTTTGAAATGGCCTAGACACAACGAGACACATGCTCTAAAGTAAAAATGCGGTATTGTTCTGAACGTCTATGTCTTGTAAGATACGTAGTTCTTGTGGCTTAAAAACTCAGATGAGACAAAAGTCTCATGAGAAGTGTTCATGATATTAACAGTTCATCTCTATATTTGATTGATTTGATAAACATTTTCCTTAAATTCACTGAATATGTTAGTGTATGAAAACACATTAAAGCTATGCAAACCTGCGCTAAATAAGCTACCAGAGTAAAGTTCTTTTATTCAATATCTGATTAGCCTGCTTTTGTTTCTCTCAAATGAAGTAAAATAGTAAAACATTATCATTATCATAATATGTTGTGTGTGTGTATGTATGTGGGGTTGTGTGAGTGTGCGTGTGTGTGTTTGTGTGTGTGTGTGTTTGTGTGTGTGTGTGTGTGAGGTGGTGATGGTGGTGGTGGTGGTGGGAAGGGGTTCTTTTAGAATGATATTTCTTTTGCACTTCAAGGAATGATGATTGGGTATTGGGCACCATAAGATTAAAAGTTCATATAGACACGTCAAATACCAAAAACAACCCCCCCCCCAAAAAAAAAAAAAAAAAAAAAAAAACACCTCAATATTCAAATTTAATGCATACAACTGATTGTGTATATTGACGAATGGGCGAAGGCCATTTTTGTATAATTTTACATCTTCACCCCTTGGTCCTGTAGATGATGATACTGATGGCCCCCTCTCATCACTCCCCCTTTCCACCTGCCCAACCCCCCCCCCCACCCCCCCACCCCCCCCCCCCCCCCCTTCTCCCCCAAACATAATGCACGATGACATAGGAAGGATAACGAGAAAACGGTACAATTGTGAATCCAATCATAGATATATTTATTCATCTCTCTTTCTTTTTTTCTCAATATATTGACATGTGATTAGCAAAGAAAAGTGACATAATTGCGTGATTTACATAATATACATCCTAAATTGGCTAATTACAGAAAGAATTCATACAACATATTGCACAACGACAAGCTCACAATGGTCTCCCAAAATATATCTACAACGGTAATTGACAATACAAAGTTATATTTGGTTTGAAATGTTTGTTTTGATGTGTACAAGGGTAGTTTTGTTGATAAACGATTAATGGAGAAATTTGAAAAAATTGACGACCTACCGACAGACCAATAAATAGCTACGAGGCTGTGTCTGCTAACTTCATTGTGATATCATTTCGCAAGTTTCTCAGAAGTGATGTGCGTTCTTTGTCTTGGCTTAGGAGTGATGTTCAAAAGCAGGAATTCACCTCAAACAGTAATTTGAGGGAATATGATGATGATTCCTATCTGCCTTTCTCATGAATTAGTGACTGTATAAGCATATTCTTATACTAGGATTCTATTATTCTATCAGATCATTAGGAAGTCCAATCTTAAGTCAGAGCGCAGCTAGTGGACGACATGAATCTAGATAGATTTAATTTAATTGTTTATATATTTTTAAAACTACGATAATTTTATTTTATTAGGAAATTTAATTTTCAGTCAGAACATTTGTCGAGAACTGGTATACCGCAATTCTCCATATGCGTATCGCATCGTTTTTTAAATCACTCGAAAATGACCTTTTCCCCCTTGATAGTCCCCTTTCTACATACCGCAATACGAAAGAGTTACCTGATAGTCCCCTTGATAGTCCCCTTTCTACATACCGCAATAACGAAGAGTTACCAATCACACCAGACACAGGATACGTGTCGGTAGGTTTGTTGGAATTGAGTTATTGTGCAATTTCTAATCAGCTGGGAGGTCGGTTCAACGAGAACCATGTAAGATGAGCTGAAAACTACCCTTCAAACCCGTAGGTCTAGGTTCATAGCAGTAGTTCACATTCACATTCCTGCAGCGAGTAATAGTTAGAATAATATTCCATCTCGCAGAGATGAAACTTTGTAGCTTTCCCTTCACGTTCGTAATCCTGTCACAGGCAAGGGATAGTAGTGTTACAGTCTACGGGGCTCGTCACTGCCTGTAATCAAACAAGTGCCGTTCTGTCATCACTATGTTGGAGTTCAGGATTCCAAATTATAAAATAGTTGAACTTTAATCCAATCCGGCACCAGTGGTGATGACAGAATGGTTCTTTAATTAATGATTACGGTCCGAAATCATCCACACTACCATGACTACTACCCCTTACCTTCGAATATTTTCATAGAAAACATGATTCGAAATCATTCTGCAACGAAAGTTCCATTAGCAAATACTGTGAACTGTAAGAGAAATTAGGAAGTCCATTTTCCAAGCAGGAATCCTTTACGAAACCGTGTAAAAGAGATTAGCAGAGAAGCCAATAGAGGCATACCGAATCATAGCGCGTGTTTCAAAGCTGCTAAGATGGAAGTTAACAGGAGGAAAAGGGACATTCTGATTGGTCCGCTGGAGCCGGAGCCGATGTTTGATCCACACATGAGCCAATCAGAGGCGAAGCTTTTAGTGGGCGTGACGAAAAAGACTTCGTTGTCCTTGAAAGTGTGAACTTGCCTGCCAATAAGGAAATGGCTGACACCACCTGTAGTAAGAAAAGAAGACAGAATAAAAAGCATGTATAAGTGTATTGAGCTGGCATTGAGGAGCGAGTGCCGGTGTATGAATTACAGACGCAATTTTCATGATGTTGCCATGATTATAGTCGTGTTACTACGCTGCGGTGGCTTTAAAGACAGCCCGTCCCTTTTTCAGATCACCACAAAACCATCGAAACATTGACAAAACATATAGAGAAGTGTTAGCAAGCTGTATATTCATAATTTGAAACTGATACGTAGTGTAAAATTCAAATAATGCACGTAAACAACGTCTGATTAATAGTCCCTACCTCAGGCTCTTAGCAGTTTGTGTTGAAATATCTGCTTTATTGATTAATCTGTTTATCAAATTATAAAACGCATTATGAAAAAAAAATGTTCTATAGAAGAAATCATCTCCAAAGTTTGGTAATTACTCATAAAGTAAGGATTTCACACATGCATAATAACCACATAGATACTGTAACAAAGACTAACACTTTTTTCGTAGTACGAAAAAAGTCATTTTGAAATTTAACGGCTGAAATTTTTACATATACAGAAAGCTTCAACATGCTATATTCTTAGAAATGGTCTTAGAAATGGTCAAATTTTAAGCTTGCAAAAGGGACGGACAATATTTAATCATGTTGCTAGCCAGCAACTTTGGAAGGAGGGTAACTTAATGGTGCAGATACACACCGTAACAGCAGCAGCTCTCTCATACGTAGGAAGAAGAAGAAGAACAATAAGATGCATACACGATTGTGTCACGTTACGTCACCTGGACGTGGCAATAGGACATGTGGATTCGCGTCACAATCGTGGAAATCTAAAACTATCTTGTAAGTCTGATAACGACCTTTGGGCCATATTCATGAAACTTTACTAAGCCTAATTAATTACTAAAGTGCATCAAAATGCATGCATTGTAGTAACCAACTGGGCTAGTAAGCTTTCATGAATATGGCCCCTGTACGCCAAACTACGTCCCCATCCTCAACCCGTCAAAGCTCGTTACCATGGTTACTGTCGATCCAAATCCAACCATTGCAGATGCAGAGTACACCTTTTGTTCTGACCAAACCTCGCCCACTTTACCTCACCCCACCCCACCCTATCCCGCCTCGCCTTGTCCCGCCCCTCTAAAGGCTGTCCTCTCCCCTGTCACCCGTCTCCGCATCTTTCAATTGTAATAATCCCACATCATGCACAGACACGCCCCCTCCCCTTCCAACAATACCCACCTTTGCCTTGCGTCCATACTGCGTCAAAGTTTCCATTTCTCCCCCTCCAGTTATCCTTGATGACCCTTGGGTAGCCTGGGTCCGCGCGTAATGTTTGCTCGTTCATTCGCCAGTACAGTCCCTTGTAGAAGAGGTAGATCTTCTTGTTACGCGCCCACTTGAAGGCCGCGTCAATGCCGTTGGTGCGTACGCCGGTGCGTTCCCGGATGTCGCGTGCCTGGTACGCTCCGGATTGGAACTCCCAGATATCAGTTCCTGCAAAGAGATATAGTGATACATTCAGTTCTCTCTCATGTATAGTATACTTAGACAAATAGTATACGATGAATCATCCTTCGCAGGAAATTCTTCTTCCACGGGTTCATATAAATATACAGCATACAAAATCACATTTATAAGCATAAACATACATACAATGGCACAAGAAATAGATGTTGATGAATTTATTAATGAGCATGTACTTTCAGTTAAACATTATTCTGCACTACGCCATTCAAATATCTATTTATCTATCTATTCATCCATTCTCCTATATATATATCTACCTGTCTATCGATCTATCTATCCATCTATCTATCTATCTATCTATCTATCTATCTATCTATCTATATATCTATCTATTTATCCCTCCATCTAGTCTCCTCTCTCCCCCTCTCTCTATCTATAAATTCATTTTCCTTTCTCTTCTTTCTCTCTCGCTCTCTCTCGCTCTCTCTCTCTCTCTCTCTCTCTCTCTCTCTCTCTCTCTCTCTCCCCACCCTTATCATACTCACCTGAGAAGAAGACCATTCTGCTCTGGCCACGGTGTGATCTGATGAAGGCTGCGTCTGGAGGAGACTGCATGTCCACGAAGAACGACTCGGTGTTCATGGCGTTGGACACCGGCTCAGCACCTTTCTTCACCCAAAATTGCTCCCCCTGGAAAGGTGATTAACACGAGAGAGTGTTTAGTGTTAATACACCGATACGTGAACAGGCGATTAACACAAGAGAAGGTTTGGTGTCCATAAACCTATACCTAAACAGTTGAGTTACATAAGAGAGAACTAAGTATCAATAAACCAATAACTCCAAGTTATACACGCCTACGATATGACAGGTATGATGCAAATGTATTTATTTGGATATTGTGATCATTACATACATTTTTGTCATAATTCACTTGTGCATGTATTTTATACCATTTACGTACCATTTACCAAATCACACACAAATATTCCGACGATAGTCATCATACTTCGACCACAACCATGACAACACGTAGTGAGGTGGCATCATATCCCATGCATAGTAAACGATTGAGAAAGAATATTATCCAGAGGGTGTATTTACGCTGAAGATATAAAGTGAAGGGGTTGGCTGGCCACTGATCGCCCCGAACGAGACGGCAGAGATTGGGGCGTTGCAGACAGTCCTATCCTTGGGGCCGTTGTTGGGTTGGGTGCCGCCCCCACCGCCGCCCGTGGGTGGCCTGGGCCTGTTGGGAGGGTTTGACCTCGCGCCTGGGGGTGGATATTAGAAGACAGACACGAATTATCATCAATGACTACGTGACACAATACCGATTTATTTGTTGTTTACTGTTTCACGAGCGCATAATCGAACGGGCACACGATGTTTTTATATGAAATCAGCAAACATGTTATTCATTCATTTATTGAGTTTTCCACAAAATAATATTTGTAACATGCATCTGGAGGTCGAAGCAACATTAAACAAAATTAATACTCGCATGTATACATAAAATGAAGTACATAGATAATATAAAATAACGATCTTACATGCAGAATGTATAAATTAATCTACAGAATGTACAAGTATGTATTGGCAAGTTTTAAAGCTGAAAACATAATATATCCCACTGTGATACAAGAATTACGGAAGTAACGTATAATAGACTTCTACGGTCCGTGTAGCTCTTTCGTATGGCACGTTGTTATCTAATGAGCCCCTCGGTACCAAGCTAGGAAGTGTAAATTCACTTATTAAACAATTATTATGGCTATGGTACTGAGAGGTTTGTAGAGGCAGTACATAGGATGGTATCTGGACCTACCGTACAGACTCTGGATTCCCCGGATGTCGTCCCTCGGCAGTCTGAAGTTCGCCTGGTAGCCCTGGTAGTAGGGCGCCATCAACGATCCGCCAACTTCTGAGTGTGCCAAGCCAAGACTGTGGCCAATCTCGTGAGCCGCCACAATGAAGAGATTAGTACCTGCAACACAAGGTGGACAGCGGCAATGATTAAGGGCGCCAACATCGGTCTGTCCACGTAATAAAGAGTTGATATGGCTCGGTATCATTCGTGATGTTCACGCGAGTAATGTTAAGGCCACCGTACACGACACGATCCGATCAACCTTACGAGTATGCGACTGGTTGAATCACAGGACCCATTCATAGAATTTGTGCAAGAAGGTGACGTCACATTTGCAGTCGCAGGCCCTTACGGCTGCACAAATTGCTTCGTGTGGGGTGGCCTTTATATTATTATTTTTTTTCTAGTATCTTCTTTTAGCGTGGCTTAACGACAAAGTAGAGACGAAAACATTTGTCACGTTTCTTTGGTCAATATGAACCTGTGTATGCGACTTATCGTTCAATTGTTCACTCATTTTTATTTATGAATATTTAATCATAGTTGTTCTTTCTGTGATTTAAGGGCATACCCGCTATATTTCAGACATTTGCAGACATGAAGCAACCATGAGCAACATTTTGTCAATGTACTACCGCCACCACCCCACCTCTACTACCCACATTCACTGCCTCCCCACCTCCGAATCGCCATCATCATAAGAAATCAGCTAGCAACACAATCCTACCCCGTCCAACTCCGCCTCTACAAACTAGGAAAAAGCCCAGATTCCACCTGCAAATTATGTGGCACCGCCACCGAAGACAACACCCACTTTACCGCATTCTTTCCAGCTCTCACGCAACACCGCCAAACATTCCTCAAGAAAGTAAAAAACATAGCTCTCCTTCCTCATCCACCTCTTCCTACACTAGCCCACGGCCCGCCCTCTTCACAAACCTCCTATTACCCTCTTCCTCGTTCACAACCCACCTTGCACCCAAATCACATGCAAATCGTCAACCTCAATCTACAACTCCCGAACAAACTTCACCAAACAAGATCCACAATTCTATCGTCCTGACCACGGTGCTCGCCACTCTCCGCCTATCCCTCCAGCCACCAACTACGATACATACCAGGGCCTTGCCCCGCTCTCCGCAGAACGGAGGAGGAAGAAGAAGAAGAAGAAGAAGAAGAAGAAGAAGAAGAAGAAGAAGAAGAAGAAGAAGAAGAAGAAGAAGAAGAAGAAGAAGAAGAAGAAGAAGAAGAAGAAGAAGAAGAAGAGGAAGAAGAAGAAGAAGAAGAAGAAGAAGAAGAAGAAGAAGAAGAAGAAGAAGAAGAAGAAGAAGAAGGTACCTTCCTACTTGTTGGCGTTATCGCTATGCAAGTAAATGGTATAAAGTTAATGAAAGGAACAGAGAGAAAGGGCAGAGGACAGACGTCATTTAATACCTTGTCTCGTTCGGTCGCTGAAGGTTTCATCCTCGTCAAAATGCACATCGCCGCCTATCCCGTCACCAGGGAAGTAAGCGTGCGCCAGCGTTCCCCCGGGGCCGTCGAACGCGTAGCCGTCCCCGTGCGAGTCACGGGCGAACAGGATGATGATGTCGGCTCGAGGGAACTTGGAGGGTGTGAAGTCCAATCGGGCCACGTCACTCCAGACCTGGAACGAGCTGGTGAGCACGCGGCTGGTAGTGGCTCGAGCGATGTCCGGAGTGTAGTTCTTAATCCTGTCAAAACACATTGCTCCTTAATTTATTGACTAACTTATGTGTGAAAAATCACATCAATCCAGTTATTCATGCATTAATGGGCAAATTTGAAAAGCATAAATGTCACTTTTCAAAAGTCACAAGGGTAATTTTGGGATTCTGTCGTATGAATTTTGAAGAATTCCATTTCTGGTACATAATTTATTATCCATCTCTCGATGCACTAACACCTATCCAGACACTTAACCCATTGTTCTGGTTGAGTGAGCACGATTTAACAAACACTCATCCCTCTTGAGTTTGAAACTTGAAACCCCTTATGAAAAAAATAAAACTGTGGATGTTTTGACAAAGATGTAACATGACCTGTTATGTAAGCATAGGAAGTTATTTTCGTCTCATGGTTGAGTTAAAACACATTAAAACTCGCACAAGAAATGCCAAAATGTATTGTTAAAGCGGCATGAACAATTACCCTTGTAACTTATAAAAGTGGCATTTTTACCTTTAAAATTTTCCCACTCATGCATTGCATGACTAATTGGATTAATGTAATTTTTACACAGAAGTTAGGCAATAAGTTAAGTGACAATCCTGCCAAATTATTTTGCCCAAAACTTCTTCGATAAAAAGTTGTGCTATTTTGCTTAGGGGGATTTACTTTTTTTGTGTGTTTACATAGGACAGTGCCACAAGCGTCCTGATAGATAGGCAATCATAATAATCATAATGTGTTTACCATTAAAACTTCCCATGCATGTTGAATGCTTACTTGGTCATTTGCGTGGCATGCATAACAACACAATTGTCTTACATGTACTCGCGATTTCTGTAGGGGCTCTCATTCATGTAATACATTTATACGCAAGTGATTATATAGAATTTGTTTAACACGTTTACCATGCACGTAAGGACGCACGAAGAAAAATCTCGTATTCACCATGATGGTTTAACTTAGTTTAACTAACTTTATGGGGCGCAAAATAAATCATCTGATTCTATAAAAATCATTGGTTTTTATCACAGAATCATAACAGTGGTTGATTTCAATTATTCGCTGTGATTATTATGTTGACAAATTCAATATACAAAAGTGATTCAGAGGGAAAAAACAACGATATTGAATCAATAATGATGTTTCATGCAGTTTTATTTGGCGTCCCATAACGTTAGTCCAAGTTAAATACACGTATTTACGTTACACCACCGTTGTAAATAAGGACCATAATGCATAATGCAAGCACAATGATGGCAACACATTTTTGCAAGTCGCTAATACACAATTTCCTGACAGGAAAACGACCATTGAATGTACGTGCAGTGCCGTATACAACCATGACCACGTAGACATGGTAGACTCCCTCAAAGATAATCCTCAATCATCTGACAAGGGTGAAAGATTATTCACATATTTGGACACGAAGCTCAGAATATTTGTCAATATTACCATAGTTACTGAGACAAGATATGTGATCTCTTTAAGCATGACTTGTCCCTAATATGGTTTGGCAAGTAAGCTGGTCTTTAGGTACATTCCTCTAATTATATCAATACAGGTTTCAATGAGAAACATTCATCAAAAGAAACGAAACAAATTGTGGTCTTTATAGAATGGCGATATATCTATGCAGCTGGACGCTAAAGAGAGTTTCACTGTATTCGGCGATTTCATGCATTAGAGCATAGCAATTTTACAAAGAAATCTTAGGTATACACCCAATAGTAAGGATAGTGTGCTCCATCCTGTAAATGAATGAAAAATAAGTCAGACAAAAATCTTGGAACCAGACGGAATATAAACCTACAATCTACTGCTTACCGGGCAGCGACTTTCTAGTTCATTTCTAGTTCATTTCTAGTTCATGGGTCAAGACACGACAGCTATTTCTATTTCTATTTCTATTTCTAGTTCATGGGTCAAGACACGACAACATAGAAACAAATACCGAAAGAGTCTTATTTAATCTGACTCATTAATATTCATGGGTAGTCCGCCGTAGGGACAATTCACTAAAATCTAGCCATAGAAATTTTGTTATCAATATTTTCTCACTCCTTATATATATTGAGAATCACATTTGAATTTGAGTTTATAGACTCGATTTATCCCGGCGTGTATTTTACATCATTATTTTCCATATGCAATATCAGTTGACCTGTGAAAATATTTCGGCATATATGTCTGCTAGTAATGTAGTAAAACAGAAACATGATAAACAAAGAACGAAAGAAGAAGAAGAATAAACAGATAAACAGAGACGAAAAAAAGGAGGGGAGGGAGAAGAAGTTAAGAGGAATAACAAGAACAAGAAGAACAAGAAAAAGAAGGAAAGAAAGAGAAGTAGAAGGACGAGGAGAAGAAGAAGAACAAGAAACAGAAGAAAGAAGAAGAACACAAAAAAAGAAGACAAAGAAGAAGACGACGACAAAAAAAAAAGAAGAAGGGAGAACCTCACTCGAAGGAGCAGAGTTGAGAGCCGTAATACTTACGCCCATGTCAGCTTCCTCTTGGACCATCCATGCTGGATGGCGTAGCGCCTCTTCCTCATCTCCTCTGTGGGCACCTTCTTGTCCGAGTTCCCGCACCTCTGGCTGTTCTTGATCTTGGCAAGCGTCTGGTTGTTGAGGGTGCCGGTCTCGGGTAGCCCGGCCATCCGCTGGAGTCTCTCGATCGCCTCTCGCAGCTCCTCGGGGTCCTCCATGCCCTTCACTCCCGTCAGGTACTCGAACTTGTGCAGGTAGTTCTGTTGGAGAGAGCAAGCATCATCATTATTATCATTTTCATCATCATCATCATTGTCATCATCATCATCATCATCATCATCATCATCGTCGTCATTATAATTGTCTTCATCGACATAATCCTCACCATAATCATCATCATCTTCATCATCATCATCATCATCATCATCATCATCATTATCATCGCCTTCATCGTCATCATCGTCATTATCATTGTCATCACCACCGTCACCATTGTCGTAGTCGTCATCACCGTCGTCTTCATCGTCATCATCGTCGTTGTCATCAGCGGAAGACAGAATTTAAGATTCAAGAAACACACCTGTCCATTATCTGATTATAGAAATTACAAAGGAAAGCGTGTAGCCCCTAAATTTATATAATTTACTATGACGCGACAAAGGGAACACAAACATAAACACACTCAATCTGACATATGGTAAACTGATAACCCAGACATACCTTTGTATTCGCTAACTTGGCGCTGTCATATGAAATTGGAACAAAGGCATGTCCTTATTGACAACATGAATGTTACTGAGTCATTAACGAGAATTGGTTCCTTAAATAAAAAACTAAAATTAAAGCTTTGCGTTGCTTTGTTGTGTATTAAATACCAATTTGTGCAAATATATTTTTGAATGATAACATGAATGTTATCGAGGCATTAAATATCTTTGTCCTCAAATCCAAAGCGTTTGTTTAATATCACATGTAAAATTATCCCCAGTACAGGACCCCAACTCCGGGCTTTTTCTCCCTCAGCCGCCACCCTTACCACGTCAAAGCATTACGCGGGTTGTCAAGCACAGCGATCACTCGAGAGATGCCAGGCATCAAAATAGATCGCGTTTGTTATTTTTGGAGAGACTTATCACATTAACATGTGATCATGAGCCAGGAAAGCGTGTATGAGTCAACTGGAGTCTGCCCAACATGCCGAAAGTCAAGCGGTCGATGTTGGCACAATCCTGCACTGTGCATGGACGGCGTGCCGGATATCAGTGCCGGGGATTCAGTTCTCTCCCTTAGTGATCTTACATTTACAGTCATTTATCACAGTGAGAGCGGCTGTCTCAACTTAGCCCTCGATCTATTTATGACCACCGCAGACTACGTGATTTGGCGACGATTCTGTAGTCATGAGGAGCTATGACTGGGAATGTGACGTCACCTTCTTGCACAGATCCAATGACGAGGTCCTGCGATTCAGTCTGTCGCAGAGTCGTACGTCAGATCGAATCATGGCGTTTGCGTTGGGCTATGTACATGTTATATTCCACGGGTCCTGTAGCGCCGCACTTAACCCCTTCGTGTGGCATATATGTAACTACTCGACGAGGTGAAATGATTTCTACGTATTACTTGTACAGAATTGCATTAATGGCACACAAAAACAGGGAAATCCTTTGGCAGGGCCCCCAAAATCAAATTTCGCATAAAAACACGGAAAATGGGAAACGAGAATCGGTAAGAACTTCACTCCCAATTATGGAAACTTGAAACTGACTTTGGGAATAATCATGTTGATTGCTAGAATCCTGTAAATTTTGCATAAAAACACGGAAAATGGAAAACAAGAATCGGTAAGAACTTCACTCCCAATTATGGAAACTTGAAACTGACTTTGGGAATAATCATGTTGATTGCTAGAATCCTGTAAATTTTGCATAAAAACACGGAAAATGGAAAACAAGAATCGGTAAGAACTTCACTCCCAATTATGGAAACTTGAAACTGACTTTGGGAATAATAATGTTGATTGCTAGAATTCTGTAGCCGAGAGACCAAAGACCGCAATACGCAATAGCGCACATGACGGCTGTTCGCAGCGCCCATTGATACATGGAGGAAAGTGGCGCACCGCTGTGCGATACACTGAACATTACGATACGGTATACGAATGTAGGCCATGGCCGGTCCGTTTAAACGTTAACAAGGGTAGTTTATGATTTATTCTGAAAAGGGTTCGTGAAGCTATGCCTTGGAATTTCGTACAAGTCATGGTTAGGGTGTACTTCTGATACCTGGCGAGTTCCATGAATTTTGCAAATGGGAAACCCCATCTTTAAAAGCCCAAGTATGTTCCCAGATCTTAAGCTAGAGAGGAACAAGCTCCGAGGAGGGGTGAATGTCATACTATGGTGGTCCCTTGTCACACCTTTTACCAACCAATCATGTGACATCCGACATGTATGAGGAAACCGTACCCAGTAGGGAAGGGGAGCGGAATAACCCCTATGTCACACCTATGTTGCGCATATAGTTGGGTACACACATGGTTAATATATTGCAGAGTTCCTACATTCAACCTATCACACGATATAGATTGTGGTATTTATTACAACTAAAATCGTTTATCTTACAATCAAACTAATCAATTATGCTCATCAATTTGTGCTCATCATATTCATTGTCTATGCACAGATTTCGAATTGTTCCCAACTTTTCGTGACTTGACATTCAAGTTTTGAGCTCCATAGCTGCGTGGCTGTGCTGTCATTCACAACCATTATGGCTAAATCATACAAAGGAAATACAACCTGATGGTTGGTATGTGTAAACAAATTAAACTTGGCAACCTATAAATAGAAACGTAAATTGCACTTGCCAAGAAAAGTGAACATTTTAGGATCTGTCGTGGGTACATAACGCGTGTACAGTAAACAGCCACCTACCACTTGATTTCTGTTTCATGATAGAATTGCAACAAATCCTGTACATAAATTTTCTGTTGTCTTATACGGATGATACTTGTCCAACGATAATAAAAGGAAAATATTAACGAAGTTTGTATTTCCGCGTTATACTGGAAGCATGGTAAAAAAGAGAATAAGTTATAAAGATGTTGACGAGAATGAAGAAACTCGATGTAAATGTAGACAGTATGAGTGCATATAATTATTACAATTAAGAACACGGTCGTTTTACTCAAATATAGGATTATATCTCTGCAGCCACCGTACGTGACACGTGAGATATCATGTGGTTGTCATAATAATTCAGTTATGTGAGCACATGGACATATGCTTATATAAAGTGATCAACTTTCAACAGTACACGTATCTTCCTATGGTCATTACACGCATATGTAGGTGAGTTATATGCGTGGCATTGTAATACATGAACATAGTCATATCTCATGTGTGTATTAAGACATTCTTCTCTACTTGTCTATTAACCACCATGACCACGTTAACGTATCATTGTTTCACAAACAAATATTATAATGACAATGCTTACTCGTTGACTGTCCAAAATCGTCTCATCTGATTTATAGAAGCTACACATTTGAATAAAATACATTATTTGTTGCTACTACTACTACTACTACTACTACTACTACTACTACTACTACTACTACTACTACCACTACTATTACTACTAGTAGTAGTAGTACTACTACTACTACTACTACTACTACTACTACTACTACTACTACTACTACTACTACTACTACTATTGCTACTTCTCCTACAACTACTAACAATACTCTTACCCCTACATCTTCTACTACCTCCATCGTTACTTCTACTCCAGCTACTACTTATTTACAGCAAGAAGGTGTTAGAACTGGAGTCGGCACAAAAAATAATTTATTCCTACACCAGTCGCGATCATTGATAGCACAATTGAATATTTGACGCGTTTGGTTCTTTGATCCAGTGACGACCGCCGCGAAATATGCAAGACGAATTTTGGATGCATTTAGAGGAATGTATATTTTTTATGTGCAGAAGATTTCAGAACCACTTTATGAACTGAAGTGCATGTGCAGTAGTTGTACATCTTATAATTCTGTGAATGTCAGATTATATTGTTGCTTCGTTTTTGTGATAAAAGGAGAATACTGTAGAAAACATGTCAGAGAAATGCCTCCATATAGCACATTGGGCAATCATATTTCCTTAAAAAATATCTTGTGAATCGTTTGTTTCACCTTTCATGGAAGCAACCTCAATTTCGTTTCCGGAGGTGTCCGAAAAATCTAAATTTTCATTCGCTCACCCAAAACTAATTCACAGTGTGTGTAAAATGATCAGCTATGAACTCCCAGCGAAGGCTGAACGGTTGACATATTTCTCAAAACAGATGTTCTTTTAGTGAAAGGGCTTTCTTGGGTAATTTCAATTTACAATTTACAATTTAAACATTTTTGTCTGACTTGTTTTTCGTTCATTTACAGGATGGAGCGCGCTACCCTTACTACTGGGTGTATGCCTAAAATTTATTTGTAAAAAGGTGTTCTTTTGTTATTCAGAGGAAGGCACTTAATAATTAGAAGTACAGCTAATTGTTTAAAACACCTGAATGTCTTTCATTTTTATGAAGCGGCGGGAGTATATCCGAGCGCAGTCCATAACACATCCCTGGTCCATCCATACTAGGTCCATGGTATGAGATTTGCAATGGATTAGATTGGGTGTTCCTGACAAGCTTACATAGAAGACGTCCACGTCCTAGTCGTGTCGACCAAAACTCCGTAAAAACTATAGATTCCGCTTCTTTGTGATGAATATCATTGAACCCCCCCCCCACACACACACACTCTTTCCCTCTCTAACTCTTCCCCTGATGTTTGTCTTCGTGTGCCATTGGAAGAGGGGGGGGGGGGGGGGGTCCGCGTGAAACACCCTACCCGGCTCGTGGATTTGAACAATTTGAGCCAATAGACTATAGACCATTTCGTAATTACATCATGGGCGGACAATGCACTGAATAAATACTACTAGACTGCTCACTGGGGTTGTTTTTCATGAAGTTGTGTTGGATGATGGATGTAAAGACATTTTACAGTGTGCCCGGTACAACAATATCTAGAAGTAGATGCACATGGTGGAATGTTCTTTCACTACCTTCTCGGAGCTGAATAGATGTCGCCATTTTTGCATGATAATAGATTGAACTGTGGTCGACTATCTAATGAATTCCCATTTTACTCTGTGAGTTTGGAAATTGACCTGGGGTCATTTACGAAAAGCAATAATCTGCTCATGCGCAAATTGTAATTACGAAATGGCTTATTAGCATCGGCACCGTTAACATGTCTAAGAACCCAGAGATTTAGACTTTTAGTTGATACGGTCTTCCTCAAAATATTGTCGGCTCGCGTTAGTAGTATTAATGTCAATGTTATTTAAGTAATTAAGTTTTAGTAGCAAGTACATATATAAGTAATGTAGAGTCTATGTAAACTTGGTGGAGTGTGTGTTACAAAAATTATCCTGACTCCATACATAGAGTCATAAAAATCTGTAAAGCGATATATATCACTTCTACATGTCACATGGCAGGGATTGATATATGTGTCTATGTTCTTGTAATTAATTTTTATTGACACACTGAATTCTCTCATCGCGAAATCTGATCGCCCGTATATTATGTTTGTGGTAATAACCGATTATATCAAATGATTGGCTTCCTCAGTTTTAGTGACCCCGTCATAGAATGATGATTAATTCACTTTTGAAAGAAATAAGTTGTTCAGTCAGTGACTCATAGATTTCAGCTGTGTTGGATTCTAACATGTCTAAGGGAGACGGTTAGCCCAATATTGAGCGAAATAGAGCCCACTCAAATAAAAGTACGCGTCTTCATTAAAGAACAAATCAAAACTCTTTGCTCGGTCACTTCCTGCTAATTCGCAGCCGCATACCTATGTCCTTTATAAAATGCATGAAGTAGAGTCTGTGTTATAAGACTACAATAGGCCATGCACTGTAGCTGCTGCATAAAGTAGGGTTTGTTTTATGAGACTACAATAGGCATAAGCCTTCACTCAAGGAACGTAAAAATGTATCATAGTGTCAAATTAGAGTCATGCTCATGCAGACTAACTTTTTACTTCTCTCACAACTGTACCCATCCACATCTACCCCTGTATTACATGTATTTCCAAGACCGTTTAGAACTAAGCTGATTTAAAGTTTTAGGTGACAACCTGCTGCGTCAAGCAACACGCTATTGGCACCCCCATTCCTAGTCACTCGGTCGTACAAGTACAGCAAGGCTCAGCTGACAGCGCAGGCCGACACATCTTTCACCTTTGGAGACCTTTAAGCAATTTCCTGTCATCAGAGAGGGATCGTCCATGCAAAATTAAGAAATATCCTGCAGTTTGGTCCTGCCTGCGTCATTTCGGTGAGAGGTGCGTCTAGCGTGTGGTAGTGTAGGCGAATCACTGCGACTTCCATTTGCCTGACGAGGGCCATGCCCATGTATACAACACGATAATCAAGTATTTTAACGCGATGAGATGATGTGTAAAAACATGCGAATTGACAAGAAGGCATTGGAATTTCGTATAACAAGGAAATTTCGTGTGATTGACTCCGTCATTTTCTCTTGCTCTCACGTTGTCGATTGCCAATTGTCTGACTGTGACGCATTGAACATTGCGTAGCTCACCGTTATTATAGTTCGGCTTGAATCCGTGACGCATTGAGCATTACCTTGTGCGTTATATCAGGATTCGGCTTGAATCCGTGACGCATTGAGCATTATCTTGTGCGTTATTTCAGGGTTCGGCTTGAATCCGTGACGCATTGAGCATTACCTTGTGCGTTATATCAGGATTTGACTTGAATTTGTGACGCACTGGGCATTACCTTGTGCGTTATATCAGGGTTCGACTTGAATTTGTGACGCACTGGGCACTTTGTGCACCATATAATGGTTCGACTTGAAGCAGAGACGCACTGATTATTGCGTCGTTCCCAAAGCAAGGTTCTCCTTCAATCAGTGACGCACTTGATATTGCCTAGTTTACTATGCATATGATTCAGCTTGATATATAGCTTAGGTTACAACTTATTACGCTCGTCCATCTATTTAAAAGAGTATTTTCCACACCAAACATGTAATGAAAAGATATGTATATTTCGCAAATGCAAGCAAGGAAATTTAGCAGTCTTCATAAAGATAACGAGACATTTATTTAACTCTTTGTGAGTCAGATAAACTCCTGCTCCATGGGATTTTTGTGTATTACATGTACTTGTAAAAAAAAAAAAACAACCGAACATGCGGCACATGGAGTGTTAAATTCTCGTCATTATGTAACGAAAACGTCTTATGTGCGTTGTTTCCCCTCGTTGTTTACCCTCAGTAGGTTTATATATATGTAAACTTGTTAACACGCGTCAGCAATGTTGTATGCAACATGAACAAGAAGTTGTTTATCTACGTAACATGAGCCCGGGCTCGTCTTATTTTCGGCCTATCCCGGAGGCACGAAGCCCGCGCTAACTCCCGACTTCCTTCAAGTAAGTCTTGAACTGCGTCACACACACGTGAGCATATACACGGGCCCCGTGCGAAGCAGGAAAACCCGCTTAGAAACGGGGTGCAAGCAACAAACAGGAACAATCCGTCACGAAACTGGCTATTTCTATCCATGTGAATGTCCTTGCCATTTTCAAACTTGGTAGTATTCTTCATTTTATGATATTAATTTTTTTGCATTATTTTATAGTACATGTACTTTATAAATTCTTTTAAAATAAGTAGTACATAAAGTGACATAAGTAGAAGTTAGAAGTAGCAGGAGAAGAAGTAGTAGCAGTAGTAGTAGTAGTCGTAGTAGTAGTAGTAGTAGTAGTAGAGGTAGAAGTAGCAGTAGTAGTACTAGTAGTAGTAGTAGTAGTAGTAGTAGTAGTAGTAGTAGTAGTAGTAGTAGTAGTAGTAGTAGTAGAACTAGTAGTAGTATAGTAGTAGTAGTAGTAGTAGTAGAAGAAGAAGTAGTAGAAGTAGTAGTAGTAGTAGTAGTAGTAGTAGTAGTAGTAGTAGTAGTAGTAGTAGTAGTAATACTTGTAGTAGAAGTAGTTGTAATGGTAGTAGTAGTAGTAGTAGTAGTAGTAGTAGTAGTAATACTTGTAGTAGAAGTAGTTGTAATGGTAGTAGTAGTAGTAGTAGTAGTAGTAGTAGTAGTAGTAGTAGTAGTTATAGAAGTAGAAATTGTGGTAATAGTAAAAGAATAAGAATTAGTAGTAGTAGTAGTAGTAATAGTAGTAGTAATAGTAGTAGTAGAAGTAGTAGTAGTATTAGTAGTAGTAGTAGTAGTAGTAGTAGTAGTAGTAGTAGTGCTAGTAGTAGTAGTAGTAGTAGTAGTACTACTACTACTACTAGTAATAGTACTAGTAGTAGTAAAAGTAGTAGTAGTAGCAACAAATAATGTATTTTATTCCCAGTGTTTTTGAAAAAAAAACCATGTTTTCGTGCAAAAAAATATATTGATACAGAAAAAATAATATTGAAACAGCCAGCATATCCCAATATAGAAAAAGTAGCAGTAATATTAGTAGTAGTCGTAGTAATAAGAAGTAGTAGTAGTAGTAGCAGTAGTAGTAGAAGTAGTAGTAGTAGTAGTAGTAGTAGTAGTAGTAGTAGTAGTAGTAGTAGTAGTAGTAGTAGTAGTAGTATTAATAGTAGTAGTAGTAGTAGTAGTAGTAGTAGTAGTAGTAGTAGTAGTAGTAGTAGTAGTAGTAGCAGTAGTAATAGTAGTAAAAGAAATGGTAATTGAAGAAGTACCAGTCGTAGTCAATGCACACAAAGTAATATAACAGTAACAATAGTAGAAGTAGTGAACTCACATTACCCCTCTATTTCGTGTTGTTTTAAGGGCAAAGTTGCACGACTGTGCCTGTCTCTCTCTCTCTCTCCCGTTATCATATACCCCATGACACCCCTCCTATGTTCATCTTCCTTTACATAGGTGTAGCCTACTATTCTTATTACGTGTTACGTCAGGCTGTGTAACATGGTGTCATATGAAGCTTCATACAGTCATCTTCGTGTATAATGTGTGAACAGGATACCCTCATATCCCCCCCTCTCTCTCCATCTCACGTTCTCTCTCTCTCTCTCTCTCTCTCTCTCTCTCTCTCTCCCTCTCTCTCTCTCTCTCTCTCTCTTTCTTTCTCTCTCTGTGTACCCCACATCCCACGCTGTATCTCACTCACTCTAACCAGTGCAGTCAAAATACGAAACATTTTCAATGGTTTTAGACTCTTGAATATGTCCTTTCTAACAATCGTATGATCCCGATGGAAAAAAGTATTAAAATTACTTAAAGAGATAGTTCACCCTGAAATTAAGTTGGTTTCAATAAATATATTTACATATAAGTGAAGGTTTAATGAAAATCCGTCAAAGGATAAGAAAGTTATAATCTTTTAAAAATGTTGATTTTGTGACGTCACGTGCGAGGTGCTCTTCTATATGTTGTGTACAATTTTTTTTTGACAATGTGCATTTTCTCAAAAAGACATCCATCCTTTTACCTGTGCATACGATTCATCATTAGAATAACGTTTTTGCACACATGCCTGTATAAATAAAATCATTCTGTTGTCAAAAACAAAAAAGAGCAATTTATGGAATTATACTGCGCACAACATGGGGGAGAGCGCCTAGCAAGTGACGCCACAAACTTGAAATTTCTTATACTTTGACGGATTTTCGTCAAACTTTCACTTATATGTTTCTTTCATGTGTCTTCTTTTATTGAAACTCATATTCAGGGTGAAATTCCCCTCGAAGTCAAACTGATGAATATTCCATGTTGACGCCTACGTAAACATAGCAAATCAAAACGGAACAAACTTTTGATATCAAAACGGGATACACTCATGATAATTGGCCTCCTTTCAAGGGTTTGTGTTCTGTTTTTATATCAAAAGTGTGTTCCGTTTTGATTTGCCATGTTTACATAGGCGTCAATAGGGAATATTTCCATCCGGAACCGCTCGGGCGCCTAGGAATATGTGACCACACGCCGTAAAAATGAAAAACGCAAGGGACCCGTACGGCGTCTAAAATCCACAGTAGATCGCCGGGTAGTGAAAATCGTACGGGGTCTGGTATATTTGTGACCTAGGAGGCATTGCCAAAGAACTACCAATATTTCTATTAGTACTACCACAACTACCACTACTACCACTATTACCACTACTACCATTACTACTACTACTACTACTACTACTACTACTACTACTACTACTACTACTACTACTACTACTACTACCACTACTACTACTACTACTGCTACTTCTACTACTGTCAATTCTAGTGTTACTGCTGGTACTAACATTATCATTACTACTAATATATCTAGTATTCCAACTACCATTACTACTAATGCTTTATATTGGTACTACTTCTTCTATCACTACTGCTCTTACTACTTCTACTTCTTTTCCCCCTACTACTGACAATAATAATAGCTCCCCCTCTTCTGTCCCCCAGCGATCAGTAAGCCAAGAAAGCCGACACCGAACCACGTCAGCTTAATCCAAACCTTCATGGCATGATTAATCCTCTGAGTCAGGGTACTATCATATTCATCTGTATAAACACATCCAGCTCCAATATTACACGTTTTCTCCTTCCAAATTAGTTTTCCACTGAAAAAGACCTAAACACATACTTCTATTGCAATCACTATTAATACAATTCATCCTCGAGTCTATTTTGGTGTTAATACACACATAGACACGAAGACAGATAGACAGACAGACAGACACACACACACACACACACACACACATATAGTATATATATTGTAGGTGCTTGTGTGTGTGTGTGTGTGTGTGTGTGTGTGTGTGTGTGTGTGTGTGTGAAAGCCGTGGATTTCATCCCGTTAAAGAGTACCGAGGTGGTGTCGTCTTATCCATTGTTATGCATGTTGCTGGTTCTAAACAACATCGCTTCAGTGAGAGTTTCACTGGTCTGACATTGTCTAACGGACTAGTGTTTAGGGCACTCCCAGTAAGAGTCCACGCCATGATCAACGCGCGTATGTTTAATCACTATCTGTTAAGCTCTATATAAGAATCGCTAATGATTATTATTTATGTTTCACCGCTGTTTGCTCTACTCACATAGCTAAGAACCAGTTGTCTTCACAACATGCTCATATGACGTCACACTTAAGTACCTCGTTACTAGACCAATGCATCCCCGTGCGTGCCGTATTGTCGATTAATGATATCCGTGTGTCATAAATGTGGGTGGGCGTCTGGCGCCTCAGGCGGCACGCACCCCTCCCCAATTCGGAATCCCCGTCACGGCGCCCCTCCCATGGAAGATGCTAATAAGTCATGTCCACTTGAACTTCTGAGACAAAGGGAAGTGCCTCATCACCACTGTATACCGACGCTAACAAGCTCGGAATAATACCTTTGTCTCCTTAACTTGCTTAATGCCTACTACTGTTCATTGTGGAGTTACGCAGTGTTGTGGGAAGGGTTCTCGCGCAGACACGCATGAACACGTGATGTATAACATACGTATACAAGGTATACACTCAAGTTATTAACTTGCACATGTACATGTACATGTACTCAATAGCCCATATTCAGAATGGTGGTTTAACTTAAACCGAGTACTAAAAGTAAACTACCTTTATGGGGCGCAATTCCTGATATTGTCACAAAAATATAAAATAAATCACAGAATCGCAACCAGTGTGTAATTTCAATTATTCGAGTTATTACAATGTGGACAAACTCAATAAACCATCGTGATTCCGAGGACAAAATAAATCGTATTGGACCTATTTCACTTGGCGTCTCGTAAAGTTAGTCCAGGTTTAGTACACTGTTTGCGTTAAACCGCTGATCAGAATAAGGGATAATGTATCACCATTACCAATGGTTTGGCACACTCGGTGAATGAAAACAAAAAACTAAATGTCAAGAATCATATCACATTCCAACGAGTCAGTTAACTCTTAATGCGCCTTAATATGCCGAACGTCTTGAATGTATCCGCAATAGATTAGATCTGCAATTGTAATTTGACAATTACTTATAGATAAACACGACTTCTCATCATTCACGTAGATGTGTTGAGTGCGTCATCGCAATATTCATACGTCACTTCCTCTTGTTTCTCCATTGATAGCGATAAGGCGATGTTCGACCTTTGATCGTCTGACGCGCGAAGACGGATAGGCATGATATGATCGCGATATTTTAGAATCAATTAGTAAGGCTAACGATAGCAGAGATAATGCGATTTGTACAAGATAGTGCGTACAAGTGATAGTGCATTCATTGCAAGATTGGGGTCATTGTGTGACCCTTTGGTGACCGTTTTGTTTTGGAGCCGTTGGTTACGTACGTATTATGACAAACAATGAAGGAAGCTTATTGGTTTACGGGAGGACAAGAAACTGCTGCATTTTTTTCATTGCAGTAGGGAAAACCTGCTAGATGTGAGTCGACATCTTTTTTGAGAATGGTATTTCATGGATTGCTGATATAATGCTTATGTAACACTTGGCGAAAGACACACACAAACACACACACAGACACACACGCGCTCACACACACACAAACACACACACACACACACGCACACACACACACACACACACACACACACACACACACACACACACACACACACACACACACACACACACACACACACACACACACCGATATGCATTGAAACTCAACGCCCGTCGCTATAACGACTTTCAGATAATTTAAATCTTATCCAGTCAACTTACGTATGATTATAACTTTGTTTGGCTTTTGTGTGTGTGTGTGACATATCATATTGCTTCCTCGACGATAGAATCGAGTCAAGAACTTACCAGTGCCAGATATGAGAGTAATTTATGAGGGGAATTCTGCCCAACTAGTGCAACACGCGTGAGCATGCATACTAAGAAATAAAGGTGCAGTTTAAGGTTCAATTTTGCGTTTAGCACCCCAATCTCGACAAGGGTTGAATATTACACCTCTGCGGGTTTACTTCGTACGAACCAGGGTTCAATTTCCAGGAAGGTTCAATGTCGAGCCTTTCTGTATGGATTATTAGTCTTGTACAGAAACCTACAGAAAAGCGATTATCATATTATTCACATGTTAGAGCCAGTATCTTTTAAAAAAGTAAGTTGATTCAAAGATTATGGGAAGAAAATGAAGTTATATTACGAAACATGAAAATTATAATTCTCCGTGAAAAAAAGTAATCGTACATAAACTAAGCGGCAAGCCGGTGTTGATCATCCGAGTGGAGACAAGGCATCAAACAGGTACTTCGTACTCAGATACTAATGAATATTCATGCATACATTAGGCCTTTTGACTTGTGTCATATTTTTGTACATTTTAATAGATAAACGGCACAAAACTAGATAGAGGTATATAGTTAAGCATACATTCCAATAAACATTTAGAAATTTAGACATTAAAAGAACAAATGCCACCTGAATACGTGTAGACAACAATAATTACAACAAAATATTTATCTTTAGTTGTACTAACCAATATTTTTGGAGCACATTACCTTAGTGCTATATATATGAAAGTGAACGTGTGAATTCGATAGGAGTAGGGTAGGATAAGATAGGTTAGGATTAATATCGGGTTAGGGTTGTGTAGCGTGGGTAGGTAGGTCCATGTGTGTTTAAATATGTGAGATCATATCAAATAAATGATACTGAGTTTCCAAAAGTTTTTGTTTATTTCCACATTCTGACGTCCATAAAACGTTCTCACAAAACGTTTATTAAAACGTGTTTTTTTTGATAGCTGGGTGTAAGGTTCAGAAATAAACCCTGAGAGGTTCAATTATCCAACCTGTAGGGTTGGGTTTGGTGGAAAATTAACCCCCAAAGTTGCAAAAAAATACATTTAAGGATGCAAATTTGAACCGTATGCATGTTGAATTGAACCCCGGTTACTTATAATTGAACCTCTAGGGGTGCAGTTTTGAACCCGCAGGGTGCAAAAATGAACCCCATTAGAGGGTTCAAAATTTGCACCCTAGTAAAGGGTGCAATTTTGAACCCTCTAATGGGGTTCATTTTTGCATTGGGGTGCTGCTATTGTATCACGCATGGAGGCTCAATTTTGAACCTTAATTTCTTAGTGTGTGGCTTAAATGTAACAGTACAGTAACATCATGCTGGAAAAGTAACCCGACGAGAGGATGAAATGAACACACGGTAAAATTCTTTTGATTTGTCTGTGAAACAATAATCACTTCTGCCATCTTCATTGCTACGTTCAACGCCCGAAAAACCATTGCGTCCATAATGTCCCGGAGAGTACCATTCAATGTGTGAGGTTTGACTTAGCATCATGAATTAAAAAAAAAAGTTTTAACAGAAGACGTGCTTCAGTAACAATAAGTAATAGTTAGTCGGACGGAAAAACATACGTCTACTGCTACCCTGCCGTAACATGTAGGAACAATCAATAGATACTAAAAACAAGCCTCGACCATGATGTGTTATGTATTCTGCATATCCGTCAACGGGGTATTCGGTTTAGATCTACATTAATTAACCACGGAGTACTGTTTCGGGCGCATTACAGATTTTAATACGCCATGGCGTGCTGCCATTTTGGGTAAAGTACGTGCACATGACGAGCCAGGGGTGCAATCAAATACCCTCTTCCACCTTATCAGCCCCCCTTCCTTCCTCACGATGGGTGTATACATATATATATAGGTGACAGGTCACGCGCTTTGGGAGACGTCATTCGGCTGAGGTTGATCTGCATCATCATGCCCATGGTGCCCTCGTGACACTGACTGCCGCGATGGATTCGGCGATCAGAGGTCGCTTTCTACATCGTCTAAATACGCGGGACGGCCTATCAAGGGAAAGCCAGGACTAGTGCGCCATTCATTACTTTGACAGTGATTTTTTCACCGGATTTTGTTTACAAACTAGTGTCAGTTATGAAAAAGAGTAACGTCTAGAACTTATGTGGAAACACTTTCATTACCGAAATCTTCCACCACATTTGATCCTGCAGCAAAACTAATACATAGAATAATATTATATATGTCATATCTGGCCCATCGTCACGTCACAGTTTCAATAAGAAAATGGTAATACTTCGAGGCAAAGTTTAACGATGAGGTATTTTGTTGACGCCGTTGTATGTTTATCGTGTTAACCTTTAACAAACGATATTTTCAAATGCCAGCCGGAATCTTCGGTTTCCGAATATGGTATAAAAGGCGCAACACTGTGAAAGTTAGGTAACTAATATTGTGACTTAAGCCTACAAACGATGGTCTAAAACATTAATAAAGAATGATTGAGGTTAATGATGATAATGTTCATGGTAATGATTACGATCATAATGTGAAAATTAAATAATATGATGGTATCAGGGATATCATTGGTATTGGTACTGATATACTATGCCAATTACCTTCATGTACATGACGTCTTCCGCGTCCAGATCATCCTCGTCCGAGTGCTGGTTGCTGGAACCTTGGGACGGACCTTGGCTCTGGCCCTGGCCTTGCTGGCCATTGGCCGTAGAGTCACTGGTACTGACCCCCTGGTACTGCGGGTAGAAGTTCCCCGCGTCGGGGTACTGCTGCGCGTAATCACCATTCGTATTTTGCCAGAACTGGCCTAAAACAGAAGCTGGGATTAAACATAGTCCAAATAAAACTAGCAACCTCCGCGTGGATTGTCTTGATATCGTCTGCTTCTTCATGTTGAGGCGATTATTTCGTTAATATATCCTTGTGGAACGATGAAGTAGGTTCCTTGAGCAAAAGGGCGTGTACACGTAACGATGATTCAATATACAGCGGCCTCTGTTGATTCAGCAGTGTGCCGTGACGTAGCAATGTAGATCAGGATTCTTGCTGTATTTCCAATGGGTAAGTTAGCACTCCATCGAGCTAGAAAGGTAAAGCACCACGTGACACTAACGAAATATAGATATTTTCATTTGTTCTATCCGTTGGTATTGCTCCAAGTTATTAGAAGATGTGTTCCGTATTGCTCCTATTGGAACACGTGGCCCATTAAAGCAGGGATCCTATGCGTCTTAGCCACATTCCACGCCTCCCTCACTACAACCAAAGTATTACTAAAGTTCGTACACGCACTGCGTGTTCCCAAAAGAAAGTGGAGGGAACAAAAGTTGAAACTCAAAATGAGAGAGGAGGGGGTCTGCTTTGGGGATTGCCTCTCTCTTCACAGCCGATGGAGTCTCTCGAGGGGAGAGAGGGAGAGAGAGAGAGAGAGAGGGACAGAGGGACAGAGAGAGAGAGAGAGAGAGAGAGAGAGAGAGAGAGAGAGAGAGAGTGCGGCGGATTTTGTGGCCGGGACATTGCTAAATTTTGCACGATGAATAATGCCCAGTGACGGGAAGGGGTAATTAAGTTTGGACCAATCAGAGACGAGCATGCAGTTGGAGTTGTGAGGGGGAAGTTGGGGTCGCAAGTAAATGATTAAGCTTTCTCTGTGCTTGACTGAACGTGAATGGTAATGATCGTATGCTTACATGTATAAGTCGTTTTATACGAGTTGCCACATTACATTCGCAAATGATTTCTTTCCTTGCCTATCTCGTTGACATAACTATGGTAACCTATCAAACTTACGCTTTTGATAATTTCATACATAATTTGAAACAACCTACGTGGAATTATTACTTTCTTAAAGCAGATTTTAAACTCTAAACTAAATATTTTCCCTCTCATTTCAACATATGTGGGTGAACCTTTGACAAGGGAATGCACTTTCTCCCAAGGGAGTAGGCACAGTGTGTGGTTTGTGGGATTGGGATATCATCGATATTTTAGCACTTTCTGAGCTACACTCCGACAGCATTCCACTAATTTGTGGTCACAAATTTGAAGAGTGTTTGGATACTAAACCATCGGCTAGATTGATTGAACACTATAGCGTTAAACTTCGAGCGCATTCGTGTGTTGTATAGACAGAAGCAAAGAACGACATGTACTTGATATTCAAGGTATTTATTAAACATCCAATTATGCTATACTTCTACCACTATTTCTACTACTTCTGTCACTACTACTTCTACTACTACTACTACTACTACTACTACTACTACTACTACTACTACTACTACTACTACTACTACTACTACTACAACTACTACTACTACTACTACTACTACTACTACTACTACTACTACTACTACTACTACAACTACTACTACAACTACTACTACTTCTACTGCTACTACTACTACTACTACTACTACTACTACTACTACTACTACTACTACTACTGTCACTACTACTACTACTACTACTACTACTACTACTACTACTACTACTACTACTACAACTACTACTACTTCTACTGCTACTACTACTACTACTACTACTACTACTACTACTACTACTACTACTACTACTACTACTACTAAAACTACTGCTACTTCTATTAGTTCTACTACTACTTCTATTATTACTACTATTACTACGACTACTACTACTACTACTACTACTACTACTACTGCCACTACAACTAATACTACTACTTCTTCTATTACTACTTTTACTATAATAATACCGACGATTCTATTTAACTTCGTTATACCTATGATCTTTTCGGAAACCGTTCAAATATATATATCGACATACCTGTCTTCTTCAGGCAAAACACATGACGCTCTCACGTGACCCAGGTCACATGACCTAGGTCTTCGTCATAAGTGAGTACAATGACAACATGGGTTGGTCACAGCAACCTACTTAACGATACTTGTGACACAAAGACACAATGAATATTACGTCAACTGACTTTAAATCACCTATGAAATATTCATATGATATATTTATTGGTTATCCATTACAGTACATACGCGATTATTTGATGTAAAATGCATCATTTGATTATTAGGAACATTTAGTGGCGACTTGAAATGTCACATGCGGGTTGTACGGGCGAAATAGCGTAGCCGGTCTAGCATGCTGTTGAGTAGCATGTTCATTGTTACTCACGGCCACCTTATTCAGTTATACATGTTTATAATTAACATATCCCCGCCCTTGCCATTCGAGGCTTTATGTTCAAAAGAACGCAACTTGACTTGCGTTTGTTATCAATCATAACGTTGTACATTAGAGACAGGGGATTGCATTTGCGATCGATTCAGATTAATCGCGACTCCTTTTAAGACAAGCTCCTGGTTTGCGTCATTTCAGCAGTCCTTGTGCCAGCCCTTTCACTGGACATGAGCCAGTAATACACTAATACACTTCATTGTGTAGTGATATTGCTTCCCAATAATTCGCCTTTGTCATTGCAACATTTATTTATAATTTGGCACGTACTAGCATGAATGCGTGTTTGATGATCGTTTGATGATTTCTGCTTAAAGGGGATGTGCAATAGTTGCAGTAGACATCCCCGGCGATCATTCGATGTACTGCAATGCAAACTATTATTATCTAGTTCTTCTCCCGTTATGATTACAATCAATCGGACAATGCGGAACTCATAATGTTGCGAACACGTGGGTCCTAACTTTAACGTCGAGTTGATTAGGGCAATGCCCTACGTCCATTGTCAATTGTTTCATCACAGTCACCTTTCTCATTCCCCGTTATCTTGCCCAACTCATTTCAGTTTGCTATGGATCGCAGAGGCCGCTATGAGCAACAAACAAAACACGCTGTTGTTTGTGTGTTGTTGTGTTTCTTGTTTTGTAGGTCAGTTCCTGACGTCACTTCCGACCCTCAGCCTCTCACAGATGACAAAGGGAAACGTCAACGTCATCCAGCTGTGCACATGAAGGCCAGCGCAGACGACACGATCCGACTCTGCGAGTGGTTGAATCGCAGGATCCGGTCATAGGATTTGTACAGGAAGGTGACGTCACATTACCAGTCGCAGGCTCCTACGACTGCAGAATCGTGGCAATGTCGTGCTGTCTGCGGCGGCCTTAAAGAGGCAAGCGCCGGAGAAATTAATACGCCTTTTCCTAGAAGTATAACTTAATCACATGGAGAATTCTCTAGAGGATTGATATCCTTGACCAAACGGTATGAATGTAATTACGGAGTTACAGCCCGGGTAAAATTAACTTCAATCTACATGATCTATATCATATTTGTTGCTTGTTGAAAGAGATGTTTCGCACTTGAGTACTGTTGGATACAAGTGCGTCGCTACGATATGTACGATATCATGAATGCCTCATAACTTGTTGATTGGTTGAATGAAGAATACAAAACTTCCCAACGTGAACTGTGAAGCAGTTCAATGAGTACACTTTCACGACAGGGGGTCCACTGATGAATCTGGTGTGTGTGTAGGAATAGAGGGGTGGGGCGAGAATAATTACTGTAATACTTCAAGAGAAACGATACTGAACGATACAATACGATAATTTACTGAATTATCCATTAACATTACCGACACAGCAAACGTTATAACAATCAATCAAAGAAACGGATACTGTCATATTGCATCTACATAGCACAGTGCAAGTGCAGCAACGAAATTATAGTAGTACGCTCTGTCTGAAAATATAACAATTTCCAATAATACGTTTGGAGGAAACGAGATGAAATCATGTCCGATCATAATCGATATAATCAGATGTTTGAAGAGTATTTGCCCTTGCGCATTAAACGATCAGACGTAATGGGTGTTTCTGTGGCGTCTCAGTGTTACTGAATAATCTTCGTTCATTCCGTAACGGAATTGTGATATAGATGTAGACAAATGAACCTCCTTCCTCTAATTTCTTCGACGCGTTTTCTTGTATCAATCACTGTACATGACACCTATTTCGAGTCTATTTGCACAGATTTCTTTTGACCAAGCAGAAAATCTCCCCCTCCCCCCCCCCTCTCTCTCTCTCTCTCTCTCTCTCTCTCTCTCTCTCTCTCTCTCTCTCTCTCTCTCTCTCTCTCTCTCTCTCTCACTAACATATCTCTCATACACAACATCTTTCCCTCTCATCGCATTGTCTCTCTCCCATTCCTTGAAATGGCAAACATCATTTCTATCTTCCTTGTCAGGGCCACTTGACATACATAACACGTGGTACCATCCATCACTTTCTCCTCCTCTCGTCATGCGGGATTATACTGAAACATATGTTTTTGGTTGTCAATCCAATATTATGATGACTTTCAATAAACATGACGGACATCTTTCCAACGTCTTGCATATTCATAAAGGTTGAATCGCGAACAAAACCTCCCAAGTTCTAACAAATTCTTCAATCCTTAACGGCGTTATACACGTTATAGACAGAGAGGCGCTATAGGCGATGTGAGGTGATGTGCTGTCAACCTTTCCTACCGTTACTCTATATTGTGACAACCACGTAACCTTGTAAGCCCAATTGTCATATCATCAAAAACATGTTTAGATTTATTATATTATTTGCACATATTTCTCCTAGTTTCACATTTTGTCACCAACCAATACACGGGAAGGGAACTTCCGTTAACCCAATTGTCATATCATCAAAAACATGTTTAAATTTATTATATTATTTGCACATATTTCTCCTAGTTTCACATTTTGTCACCAACCAAAACACGGGAAGGGAACTCCCCCCCCCCCTTTTTTCTTGCCACGGCCGACAAGCAGTCTTCAGGGAACTCATACAAGCTGACGAAAGTGGCACCGTATCCTATGTGTCATCGGATACACTATGGGACCTCAATTACAAAAAAAAAAAAAAAACTACAGGTGAGTGATTGTTTCACACCATAGAGAGTTAATCCTGCTCAAATATGACATATCAGCATCGAGGGCACTGTGGTATAGTGGTGAGAGTTAATGATTCTCGAGAGAGATCCCGGGTCCGAGCCCAACTCAGTGCCTACACTTTTCTCCTTAGTCCCCTGAGTCTCAAGCCGGTCTTGGAGGCCTCTCCGTGACTTAACGGAGACGTCGTGGGGACGCCTCATATACTTTTAAGAAAATCTAACATGTTTAAAGTTCCTGCAACTTAGGGGCGTCGGCTGGTATCCAGGAGACGTCGCCGTGACTGAATGTAATAGTCTCCATGGCAACGAGATATACCCTCCACTTTGTAAGGCGTAAAACGATACATCTGATGCTTTTCTAAATTAATTGATTTTCATCACCATGATCACAGAATCACATCCACAACAATCGGTGATTTCAATTACACGCTGTAATCATTATGCGGACTAACTCAATATACCATAGTGATTCCGAGGACAAAATCAAATGGTATTAAATCAATAATGATGTTCATTTACAAGGTTTAATACGCGGTTGTCACAACAAAGAGTAGCCATGGTAGCGGTAGGAAAGGTTGACAGTACATCGCCTCTTATCGCCTCACATCACCTACAACATATTTCATGTTGTTTTATTTGGCGTCACTTTAATTAGTCCTGGTCCCTGTCTCACCAAGATGTACATAAGTTACGCAGGGCTTAGCGCACGACTGGTACCCCAATCATTGGAAATCTGATTTGGTACCCAAGAACATGTCACCAGTCGAGCATAAAGTCGTGCTTAAGTTAGACGAACATATTGGTGAAACGCTCCCCCCCCCCCCCCCCCCCCCACACCGCCACGGTTCAGTGCACGTATTTAGTAAGACAAGTGTTGTGAATATGGACCAAAATGCATTATGTTGTACATTATGTTTAGAAAGTAGGATAGCTCGGCTTGACATTTAAACAGACCACCACCCCCTCTCTCGCCCCCTCAACCTCTCAGGAGATACCATGGCACCCCTGGATTGCGAGGTTACTATGGAGGATGCGCGTACCTATATCAAGCCTTCTTAAGCCGGAAATGCTCATCATTGTGCCTGTTACTATGACAACGGGTCATTCTTTCGACACACAATGGGTGCGTTCTTCCTTTGTTTTGTAATGAGAGCCACTCAGCGATAAAAAAGGACTAAAAAGTGGCGTCGTGTACAAAACCGAGTGTGATTGAGAAACGTGCCGTCTGTTCCATGCATACACAAAAAAATTCGTTCGTCCCATTCAAATACTCGTCACTCTGTAGAAACACTCAGTAAGAGAAAAACTGGAAAACCTAACGCTAGCTCGAACAAAGAAGGAGGCAAACCTCCTTATTTTTCTTATGAGGTTTACCGGCTTCAAAGAACTAATTTCATCCACATTATTTCCATTACTAACATCATGCTCGTTATTGCTATTACATCTTCAAACTTGGGCTTAAGATTATGGGTGTACTCGGTCTGCCTGACAAACGTAGAATGACCGCTCCTTCCAATACAGGTCCGTTTTAACCTGCTCGAGTGCATTCCGCACCTATTCAAAAAAGCCCGCGCGAATCGCCGATTCGCTCGGCCGGCTTGAATACAAAAGATCCGTTTTAACGACCTGCTTGCCACAAACATAATTTCTCGGCTTTACGTTGTAGCTCAGAGAAATAAACTTAAGTCACCAATTAACAACAATAACAACGACGTGACAGCACATTCAGTCAATAGATATGTGTATCAACATAATCCATGTACTTACATGTCAATGCACATTCGCATTCATGCATGCACATAGCATGTATCCTCATGAACATTGTTGTATTCTGAATCAATTATCTGATAAACATGGCTTTATAGCTCCAACTTTGTTCAAAAGTGAAAATCTCATTAGATACTCACATGAATACTTCAAGAAAAGTAATTGTTGAAATCTCACAAAACCTGCTTCATCCCTGATTTAGATACATAGACATTTGTAATACTGTTAAAAAAAATACACTTTAAAAAAAAATGATTAAAAATCAGTTTCAACTTCCGTCAGCTGAAATTGACACATCATAAAGTCAAGGGATGTCATTTTTTTTAGATAGGTTCTATGACCATTTATTGATTACTTCTCTTGTATGTATCAGATTTAATTCATTCGAACAACAATGACCATTGTGCATCACACATGCCAACTCATAGCTTCTTTTCTGCCAGAAGCACCATGCATTATTGATGAAACACTAATGGGAAAGTTGCTACCGGATTAACAGATGTGATACACAATAGTTGTTATTGTGTTCTGAATTAATCACATCATAAAAAAACACAAATTTTGAAGTCCAAATTTGTCCAAAAGTGAAAATCATATTAAATATTCCAAGGACTATTACAAAAAAAGTAATAAAAAAAAATGTTACAAAACCCACTTCTAAAGAAACAACATCCCTTGACTTTACTTTTAAGTGCTCCTAGCTCCCTTCTCCCTCCATCTCCTCCCTTTTTAATTTCCCTCTCGCTTACTCTCTCTTTCTCTCTCTCTCTCTCTCTCTCTCTCTTCTCTCTCTCTTAATATGACATCCATCTATTTGGGGGGTTACTATGCTTCTCTAGCTATGCTTCTTTTTCTTTATTTATCTTTGAAAAGTATTCTCCCTAATGGTCATGGTTATTTAAGGCGATCGCATGGTCACAAAGAAATGACCAAATGTGGATACTTTCTAGTTTTTCAGCGCTTTACACTTCGTATCAGAGTCAACTAGCAAGTTTGACATCAAGATTAGGCGATTCCTAATCCTCGTAATCTGCTGGCCATTCTCTAAAAGTAATATTTCCATTATCGTCTGTATCTTCAAAAGTAGGATGCGACGCCTTGTGTGAGATGTGTATCGTGTCATTCGATCTGGGACATGAGTGGTAGTGACGGAATGCCCGTCCCATGTCGGAGGGAGGGGCCAATGTGCGTCATGAAGATTGTGGGTGGGTGACGGGGGGTGACAAGGGGTCGTATGTGTATGTGTGTGTATGTGTGCGTTTGTGTGTATGTGCATGAGTGTGTATGAGTGTGGATGGATGGATGGATGGTTGGAGGTTGTGGGGGCAATAGTAAACGACCAGAAAATCCTCATCACATACACTCCCAACAACGGGAGATTAGCACTCCCCTCTTAATTAATCGAAAGGCACTTCTTTGTAAGGCGGATTCGAAAAAATAAGCGAGTATTTATCCCTCACCCATACCTGCACACGACGTCTATAAGCTAAACGAGAAGGAACAGCGACCCTTGATAGACATTTAAAACAAATACATTAAGCAAAATGTAAACATGACCCCATTTTTATTGCAGTACACTTGTTACACCAGTAAAACACGGTCCATGCACACAATGCTATATCTACACACAGGGTTTGGTCAACCCAGTTTCAACCCAGTTTCAGGTAACAACATATCGCATGTTGCTTTGTTGGGCAAGCAGATAACAAAATGATAGGCTCCATATTGCTACCTAATGAAAGTGAATTGCCATACTGTGTGTGGATGGCTCTGCATTGAGACTTTGAATAGCGCCCTCCACGACAATGATCTTTTGAGTAAGATCGGCAAAAATCTGTTCTCGATGCAGTGAAAGCACAAACAACAATATGGATTCTTGGACTTTTTGTAAGAGTTTAACACATTTGTTTACATTATCTTTCATATAAAGACACATTTTTAATAATCACTCTTGCTCACACGGAGAGTGTGTGACGTACAGCGTGTGTAAAGATAATGACATTGATCATTCTAAACGGGGAGAACTCAATTTGTACGATTTCGGCTGTTGACGGAGAAAACGAGACCCATAAAACATGGGAACTACTGCTTTTTCACATAGCATTGATGGTCTTTGTACCTCCGTGTAATATTATGCAGAAATTTGCGACGGCGACCTCTAAAGAATAACATTGTATCTTACGTGATATAGACAAACAAAATTTATTCCAACACTGCATGCAAAGTGAAAATAGAAGTCCTTTGGAATAAAACGCCATTATTAGTCTTCCGTACCTCGGCTATACTCGTCTTTGCGGTGACCGACGCGATTGGAAACTATCCAAGAACATATCGCTGCAAAGGCCAAGGCTGAAAAGGGGTCCCCCTATCCTGCATCTGGTCTGGTGAGAGGATATTATGAGGTAGGGGCCCCAGGGCGTGTTGATGTCTACGCCCACCATGATGTAATGAATTCAAGTTTTTCGTGGATGAACAGAGTGGAAAAGACCAAGGTTGATGATATGGACCGTTTTAGACCAGTGTACTACTACTACAATTACTTCCACCACCACTACTACAACTCTTACTATTACTGCTGCTACTGCTGCGGCTACTTCAGTTGATAAACAGCAAGTTCAGAGTTCATAATATTGATCGTGCGTCACTAGTGTACTGCTACCACTACTACCACTACCAAAACATTTACATTTACTACGTCGACTTATTATGTTTCTACTACTTTCTTCATTTGTCTATCCATTCTCTTTATCTCCATTGTCTATCCCTCTTTCTCTATACCTACCCCCCCCCATATATATCTTTCACTCTCTCTCTCTCTCTCTCTCTCTCTCTCTCTCTCTCTCTCTCTCTCTCTCTCTCTCTCTCTCTCTCTCTCTCATCTCTCTATTTCAGTCACGTAACTTCTTTCCGCAGGTGATTATGTGTTTGAACCTTTCGACCCATACTGAACCTATTTATAATACAAATGTATGTATTTACCATTATCATCCTACGATGTAAGTTAACCACCGTTCTTCAGTAGACTTGCTTCTCGTGGGTAATTTGTCATAATCCACATGAGCGGTATGATGACAGTCGCCTCGTTAAGGTGGCCATCTTAAATGACGTCACATCCTGGATACCGTCGTCATGTTGTTGTGGAACACTCATCGGGGCATATACTCCCCGGGCTGTTTTTAGCAGCGTTCGACAGACACATATTCCATATATAGCTAGCTTGCTCTCTCCCTCTTTTTCTCTGCCTCCCTCCTCCCTTCCCCTCACCCCCTCCCCACACCCCTTCCCCACACCCCTTTCCCTCACCCCCTCCCCTCACTCCCTCTTTTGCCGTCCTTCTCCCCTTTCACTCCCATATCTCGCCTCTCCTCTCTCATCCCCCTACACATTATTTCTATATCTCCACCTCTCCCCACCCAGCTATTTCTATTTACCCCCCCTCTCTCTGTCTGTCTATCCATGTCTCTCTCTCTGTCTGTCTGTATGTCTCTCTCTCTCTCTCCCTCTCTCTCTCTGCCACTTTCTCCATCTATCACTCTCTCTATCCTCATTCTTTCTATCGCCGTCTTTCCCATTTCACATATCTCGCTATCCCCTCACTCTTTATCTATCTCTTCTCTATCTATTATACATGAACTTTCTAATTACCACCCCCACCCCGCGCCCCTTTCGTTCACTTCTTCACACTCCTCCCACACATCCCGTTATGAATTACTATAGCTTGAAAGTTTCACAGCTGGTGACGTCAGCTTATTCTGGTCGCCATGGTGATAGTGAACACATATCCTGAGAGGGAGGCGAGAAGGCCGTGCTGGATTGGCCCCGCAGCAGCTGCAATCTAAGAATATATCTCATTTTGTGGTTGATGGCATGCTGCTGATAAAATGTGGATTTTATCACCAGTTAGTGAAATTTATGATGCCCAATAATTTGTATAATTTTGACATGGCAAGGAAAAATATTATAAGGAAAAAGAAAGCATATTTATTTCATGAATAACTTACAACAACTAACAAACACTCAAAGTGTTGAATACCATGCAGGATATCAATTCGATATGTGTTGTTGGGATTGACTCATATCAACATTTAAATCAGGAAAACAAAAATGCTATACGTCAACTTCTGCATGCAGATAATATGCATGATGGGGTTTTTTATCATACATACTCAACTTGCCATATCATCGGTTTCACCCACAAATAATGATGTGATTGGAACAAAATTACAAAGTTGAATAATCATTCAAACACTCAAATCTTATTTCCAGACAAGGAAATATTTATTGCACTTCCATGAAAACATTACATTATAATTTGAAAGGAGAGTAAGACCGTGATGGGGAAATGCACTCGCAACGTATTGCACATGAGTAAAGTTGTATTAACATAGAGTGATATTTATATCTCATATACACCAAATCTAGAGTATGCATGTACTATGGTTACGTTTTCGCATACTTTAATCTATCCATGAACATTTTCGAAATATGTACATTCTGTAAAATAAATACGATTATTAACACCAATGATATAGTTTTCGTTTTGTGACGCATCAAGATCATATTTATCACATCTGTAACTTTGATGGTCTAGTTTTTCTATCAAGTACTGCTGTCATGGTCTGGTATTAAGTTGACTTGACATTTTCTGAGTACGTTTGTACTCGAGGAATGATCCATTTCTGAAGCCATGGGAATAATCGAGCCATTTATAACACAAAAGAATTGTCCCAGACCCAACATGGTAACATCAATATCATTTTCATCTACTGCATTGGTTATAATGTGAATGTTTCACAAGCAATTTTACAAGAGCTTCAATGTCTTAAATTTAGCTGAACTTACCGTGACTACAAAAATGAAGTCTCGAAAAGTCTCGTATTCTTTCAATCGAAATTTTATTTTATATGTTCGACTTTCATTGAGCATTTCATTATAAATGATGCGGTTTTATGCAATCTTATGAATATTTTATCCGTACATATCAATTTTAATGTTAAGCCCTATGTTTGAAACAAACCAAATAGCATAGAATACCATGACATGTGATTTATCGTTCGGTAGCCTTACACAATCTTGATTATTTAAATGTACACACACACACTGTTATGTCAGACACATATTATATACGTTCAATGGGAAATTAGATTGCACTTTACGATATTTTGTCATACTGTGCTGAATACATCTTCAAGGTAAAACTGTAATCTTAATACAATAACAAGTTTTCATTACGAAATTATTAATGTCACTTCCAATGTTCTCTTATGTTATTTAAATGAATTCAAATCAATATTTGTCAGATTGCAGCTGCTCACTATCAGCAATTAAGACCCCAGTGTATTGCATAATTATCAACACAACGTCATACCTTTTCCCATAATCACCTGCATTTGAATTGTATGAGAGAAAAATTTACAACGTGATTCATCCTCGCGTTTCCTTGGATACGTATGAACACATATAAATACCACTGTGCTCTCGAGTGGAAAGGTGGATAGACATGTACATTTTCAATGATGTAATCATATAGTTTGGGCACACACTTTAGATAAGTCAGCAATGGCTGGCATCTGTTGGGAATCTCTCGCCATACTTGTACTCCGCTCGCTAGTGAAACCGCATTCTCCGTCTGCCTTTCTCTGCCTTTTCCCAACACTTCACACGTAACATTTTCATTGTTTGTCGTATTGTCCAGCTATTCAACAGTCGTGATTGTGACAAAATATATGACAAGTTATCATTGTGATTCTTTTAACTATTTAATGATACGAAATTGTCACAAAGTAGTCCATTATGAAGCATACGACAACAACATCATACATGTGGTCCCCTCTGTACGTACAGCTTAGCTGCTAATCCCGTCAAAATAGAGAGCGCGAATGTGATTGGTTGGAAGTTCGTCGTTGCCGTGGCGTGATTGCTGCCCCCAGCGTTGACAGATTGAGCAGCTTGGCTTTTGAGGAGACCCCGTCGGTTGCAGCCCAGCCAGTCTGAATGGAAGTTGCGTGGAAAGCCAGGGTCGAGGGCGCCCGTGTTGTGATTGTAACGCCAATATTGAGACCCTCTCACAAAGTTCGAAGCGCCTTCATGGATACACAGAGGGACGAGAAGAGAAGAAAGGCCAATTTAAAAGTTTATATTTTTGCAACAATTGCAGCATATCTAAGATGCTTTTTTCAATGTTTACGTATTTCTGCCATTCCTTCATCGTTATTTTGTTCGGAAGACAAGCATGCACTCGCCAATTATTACGCCTTACGATACTCGTGTAGGTTTTGTGAGTAAATACAGCATTGTAAAATAATAAATGGTACATTATTTTTGTTACTCCTTGCGTCAAATCAACATGTTTTACAACAATAGAGCGATTACAATTTTAACTCACCATTTTAGACACTAGTAAATGAAACCTATATATTAATACTAACATCAAATTAAGATCAACTGAACGTCTAATGTTTGCTTATTTATTTTGAGACCCGGTACATCTTGTTTCTCATACTCCTTTTTCTACAGCGTATAGGGACAGGATTAATCAATATGTGTTATACACCAAGAATCACACATTATTAGTATTATCATATGGGTACGAGCGTTTAAAACGGATGTTTACCTTGGAAAGAGAAGGCTGCGGTGAATCCGAGCGGAAGACCAGGGATATCATCAGCCGTGTTCCTCGGGTATTCCTGTGTGTCCACCCTGGAGTTATAGTCGTACATGCCCCAGTAGTCTTCTCCCTTGAAGATGTAGACCATCTTGTCCGGTCGCCAGGAGAAGGCGGCGTCGATCCTGCTGGGAAGACCCATGCTGCGGAGAGAGCGAGGGAAGCCCTGCCGAAGGTTCTGGCCACGGTACTCCCAGTAGCGGTTACCTGGAGGTGGTTTAGAGGAACAGGGATGCCAAAGTCAATTTAAGCATGGGGTTGATGGTGAGGGTAGCAGCAGTGGTGGTAGTAGGACTACTACAGTAAGGGTAATGATGGCGCTAGACGAAATCATGTAAAGTCATCAGTAGATAGAGAGATCGTGGAAGTTAAATATATGGGTGTATGACAATGCTTCAGCATCATATATGATTTTCTTCCAATATCTTCACCTTTCATTAAGACAATGATTCCATTTGGTTTCTCAAAGGCAGCATCAATGCTGCTGGGAGCTCGCCTGAAGAGGGATGCGATGCGGATCGGGTAGCCGTTCATCATTTGTCCCTGACTGTTTAGTCGCCACAGATTGGCACCCTGTGAAAGAAGGAAAACAAATGTTTCTTATTATGATAAAAGATTTATGTGTGTATTTACTCATTTAACATTAAAACTGAGTGTGGAAAATATGAACTGACTGTGAACAGAATACTAATGGTAAGGGGGGGGGGGATGAGATTAACAAATATCTCAAATATATCTCTATGTCACTATAATCTCAATCATTCACAAATGAACTCGTATGACAAAAAGCGGATATTTGTTTCTAACAAGTGTCCGTAAACGTCCCTTCCCTTAATAATGAATAACAAGTAGATGTGAGAGGTTAAAACTACACCACCTTCATAAGAAGGATTCAATCTGTCCGAGTGAAGAATTTATCATTCTAGAAAAAAACGGCAACAGTAATTTAAAGGCGATATATCTCTCTTGCACACCGAAATATAACATTATATTCAAATGCATCTCTTACCAATTTAAAAACCAGGAAATTATTCTGATTTATATTGACTTTATATGTCTTATACAATTTCGTCTGGTCGTCTAGTAATATAGTCTTGCACCTGAACACTCATGGATTGGAATATATGTTTCCATGCATCATTTCAATCTAAAGCCTCTGTTTAGTTTCTTATTTTCGAAACTGAAGCTATGTATCATATTTCTAGTATTTGTGGTGCAATGGCTTGCAATTGTTTCTTTGTCAAGTGAAGAGATTCACTATACATGTCAATGTAGAAATTCTTACCGAAAATAGGAATAAATCCCCTTGGATCTCGCTGATGGCGTCAAACATTACATTGCAGTGACTTTGGCCTGGGGCACCACCGCCGCCCCCACCCCCACCGCCGCCCCCGCCCCCTGCCCCGGGGTAGCTGGTGGGGTAGGGATACCCGGAGCTCTGTGTGTAGTACGGGCCCCTGGTCGGGCTGTATGGAGGTATGGGATTCGGATTCATACCTGCGAAGAATGATTACAAGAATTCTTTATTAACTTCATTGAATACTCACAAATAATACTTAGGATTACGACAGGGATTTTTCAATTGTGCATGTATGGACGAACAAAAATCGATTTCCTTAATATTTATTGCATGATAGTTGAATATTGAAATAAGTATTAACTACAGCATATTCACAAGTTATGAAAGAAAGAAAAACCCAGCCATACCATATATTAAGGAACAGTCAAACCTAATACCCATGTCCTAACAGTGTTCCTGTCAAACAGCTCAACTCAACACGCTTGCTTGATTACACATGTAAATAACTGAGACTTAAGAATCAAACATAAATTACATGAATGACAAATTCTATGGGGTGAGTGTAGTAATGGTGAAATAATTCACCAATCGCATGTTATGCAGTAATGAGTCAAATGAACCTGCCATTGAAAACACACACCATAAAGCTCCTGAATCGCCAGCCTATCGTCTTCAGGCAGAACGAAGTTTCGCTTGTAGCCTTGGTAGTAGGGCGCCATCAACGCCCCTGGCTCCTCAGAATGACCGAGTCCCAAACTGTGGCCCAGCTCGTGGGCAGCCACAAAGAAGAGGTTTGTGCCTGTCAGAAACCAGGAGAAAAACACAAGAGATTGTAGATGAGTTTGATTCGTATATATAGTTACTCATTCCTTCTGCCACTTCATCAAACGGAACTAGATTGAACGAAAAGTAAAGGTTTAAGCTTAAGAATATGTTTTTAAGAACGATATTTTCGGGAATTTCAAACGGATTCATTAAAATCCTGTTACTTTGATTCGAATTGAAAACAATGATGTTCTGTCAAACAAATATTGAATCACTAATTTGTACAGAAATAAACATTAAAATTACACATTTGTATTTGTTGCATATGATTTTAGAATATAAATAAAAAATCATACCTAAATATCAATTCACACCTTTGAAAAAATATCATTATTACTCATTGACGCGTGAAGGAAGCGAAGATTGATGAAAGCTTGCGTTTGTGATGGATTCAACTGAACCATCAATCACGGCAAATACAAAATAATCATTAAATTATATCATAGATACTAGGTGCGTATTATGTATTCGCTTCTTTCATTTAATCCCCGTGTCTGTATTGTTATTGAATAACTCTAGATATGTTTATATTTGCCTTATTTTTTTTTATCCGTAATTCTATTTGAACAGCCTCGTGTAACAGGAGGAAGGTGTGACGGTGGGTAAGCAGGACGCACTCTAGGAATCTAGAACCCCGCCCTCTCGTGCTAGTAGCTCGTCACCATGCTTACTCGACATGCTTCATCGACGACGTGTCTCCAGAACCTACGCATATGCAATGTTCGCTCAAATCACCCTGCAACCCCGTCGCCATGGAAACCATAATTATGGGAAATTAGCAGGATCCTTAATGTAGGGAAACGGTGTGATCCGACAAACTTCCCTTTAGCGGATGCTGGGGAGGGTAACGTCAGGACGGAAGCAACCTGCTCCTATTAAAAGATTTACACCTTGAAGATCCTCACACGAGTTACAGCGGAGTTGTTTTTTTATTCAACGGGGCGGATACCACCGTGATAATGGCTCCATAGTAGTGAAGACATTAACATAAACTACTTCTCTATGAGATATCACTTGTAAATTCATTAACACATGACATACAAATAATCCAACTGAAATATTATTTCTGCGCCAAACAAAACCTAGGTGGAATGTGTGTACTTGTATTTCTTGTTAAAAATATGTTATTCCATATGTGGTATTTGAAGAATATATATACCAAATGAAATTGCATTACAATTTTACACATTTTTTCGTGAGAATTGCAAGATGGAAGTCATCAATAAAACAAAAACGTACCAGGAAGAGAAGTACACCATGGAGTCGCACCACAGAACAAATGAATTTGAGACAAGATAATTTCATCAAAAAGTTGGCACAAGAAGAGTTAACGTGAGAGGTGCTCCACATCCGGGCTCGTGGGCAACCGATAGTTCGAGGGTCCCCCCCCCCCCCCCCTTCTCCCCCTATCCGCCCGCCCCGTGTCCCCAATGGTCCCATGCCGCTTCAGGCAGAAGACATACCCATCCCCTGTCACTCATCGCTGCTGGACAAACCGGGGTCCGGTGAAATATCAACATGGCTCTTAGGAGAAGCAGGATGTCTTATGTTTCGGCCTATACTGCTGATAGACAGACAGACTGGGGCGACTTGTCAAACGGACTCTGGCCAAAAGCAAAAAGAAAAAGGCGGGGAAGGTATTTGCATCCGCATTATTGTACGCTGAAATGAACCGTACATTCGGCGAGACATGGGGAGGATGCATCCAGGATGCACCACGAAATCCGTTTTCCCGCCCAGTCATGACAGACCGTTTATTTGACAGAATGAAACCAGCCTGGCTTCCATTCTGTTAGACATTTCAGATCCCAGTTGACAAATAGAGTCTAGTAATCAAAGACTACCCCTTGCATCGTTATCCTCTCTTCTCAGTCCGTCCCACACTATTCGGGGAGCTGTAGAAGATCTTGTGGATTATTAGTCTGCTGCAGCCAGACCCTTTTGTTTGATAATTTAATTTAGAAATGACCTTCAGCCTGGAGACTCGGCTCAAAAAATCTTTCAGTATAATCAGGGAGATTCACGACGATAGGGAGTGACGTCACACGGGTCCAATTATTCGATGTCTAGACCACCTGTAAGTTACGATGTGAAAAAGTAGTGTTGTGTATGATTACGTGTGTGATGTTGTATGTATGTATGTATGTATGTATGCATGGATGGTATATGTACATATTGTGCGAACGTGTTCCTGTGCTCTACTGGACATACAGTTGAGGCCATACGTTTACAGACACCCAGGAAACGATGTGTGAAAATATAATAACAATCGAATACATTTGGCAGGAATATTTCTTTTCTTTTTCTTCAAAGAAAATTCCCCTGAAAAACATAATTTAATCCCAACAGCATTTCAATCATGAGAAAGAACTTGATACGTTCTTTCATTTGATACCAAATTCGTCATGGTAGTATTTATATTTCTTAAAATATAGTAAATTTGACGATGTTTGGCACGCTAACAAATTTTACTGAATTCCATGGGCATGATGGGTGTATGTAAACTTTTAGCCTCAACTGAACGTGCGCAGGAGGAAGGGCGGGAGAGAGAGATACACTGAGAGAGAGAGAGAGAGAGAGAGAGAGAGAGAGAGAGAGAGAGAGAGAGAGAGAGAGAGAGAGAGAGAGAGAGAGGGAGAGAGAGATAAAGAGAGAGAGAGAGAGAGAGAGAGAGAGAGAGAGAGAGAGAGAGAGAGAGAGGGGGGGGGGGGGGGGTACAGTCCCGTACGAAGGGTGACGAATTTGCCGATTTATATCTGTTCACAAACACACGGCGCACTAACCTTCGGGGGAGTATGCCGTAAACTGCTCGTCATCATCGAAATGCGCGTCGCCACCGAGCCCTGGCCCCGGGTAGAAGGCGTGTGCGAGCGTGCCCCCCTGGCCGTCGAACGGGTACTCGTCGTTGTGTTCCTGAGCAGCGAACAGGATATGGATGTCGGGCTCGCCTCGCCCGTATGGGAGCTCCAGGAACCGTAAGGGTGTGACGTCACTCCATACTTTGAGCCCGTTCATCACGGCGCGCCTCACCTCATATTGCGGTAGATCGGGTGTGTAGTTATCGAAACTGAGAAGGAAGAATGAGAAGAATATAGACAGAATGTAGATATCACCTCCAATTAGTTCCTTATCGTTCATTACTTTCTCAGAAAACCATGTACATTTTATGCCTACAGACTCAATGGAAGCACTCTTTATCGAATATTTGTAAAATTGTTCTTTCTTGAAAAGTCTCCCAGGCAGACAATAGTATCGACTTAATTGTGTTAGCGTCACGTGGCTGTAGTCGAGATGATCCTCTTGGCAAGATGTGGCTTTTTAGGCCAGAATGCACATATGAAGAGGAGGGAATCCAGTAGAAATATAGGTTCGTTTGTTCTTGACAGATAACATATGTGGATTCGTCACGGTTTCGTCATAGGCTATTCTTGCCTCGGAATCTCACATCCTTTTGACCAAATTTACCCAGGGTAACATCCGTCTGGAGGGCGATCGAAACACGAGACGGAATACGCAAGAGAAGCCGGGATAGCGAAAGGGAAGTAGCTCAGATGACGAGCATGCAGCCCCCTCACAGGTAACTGAGTTAGTGAAGTCAATCTTGGAACTATTGTTCTGACAATCTCATATCATTATGTAGACAAAGTCGAGATTGACAAGTTTGTTTGAGACTGACTACACGTGCATCATGTCAAGTATTTCAAGAGAGCACTATGTGTCCTTTGTCATGTTTATGCCGACATTGCATAACAGATTTATCAGTATGGTTAAAGGTATGTTTGAGAGCAATGCGTTAAATTTGTTTGGTTAACAAGTAGCTT
>OZ022583.1:1024678-1052178 GCA_963669155.1 Arbacia lixula | reverse complement strand
CTATTTCAAATGTACATAGTTACGATTACGACCAAGCGCTTATGTTTGTAAGACAGGACCCAGACATTCTATGCCTAATTTAAAGAATCTTTTTATGTCATTAGTTAAAATCACTACAGTCTTAACTATCCACCCGCCAGTAGCATCTTTGCTTGTAGAAAATGTGTAATGACCGATAAAGTTAAAACGTTTGGGCTCAAGATTTATCATAGCAAGGAGGCTTTGGCTTGTATTGGTGATCGATGATAAGAAAAACTTGTACCGAACAACATGCGATGTAACACATATGATTACAAATGTGCACCACAGTTCAGATTTAGAACTGGGGCAGCAGTCGTTGCACACGACACGCAGTGTGATATTTACCGTCATGAACCTCCGCAGTCAACATGGTTAAAATGTGTGTATACTTTTATTATCCTGTTGGTACAATTAATGATAATCGAACTCACACCAATACAATGCTTAAATTAATGTAAGTGGTTATTTTATTTCCAGTTTATAACAAGAAAGTACGCCTGTGACATCGCAACCTCATGATTGAGTGGCCAACTTGTCAATGTTCGGATCATGAAAACATTCATAACTTTCTCAGGAGAATTCCGATTTTTCTCAAACTTGTTTTGCTCTACTTCTCTCAGATCTTTTAGGTTTCATTTAAGGTAACGTATTTTGTGCCTGGGGGGGGGGGGGGGAAATATTCATGTTGTCTGGTTTCGTTACACAGGGACGGGAAAAGGGAAGTACTCGACCTCTAACCAATTGACTTTGCAAAGGGCACCAGTGGTTTGGGGTTGGAGTGTGAAAGCGTGATAGATTGGAACAAATTAGCGTTTTTGATAATTTTCGTTGACCTACTTAAAGATGTGGCCCGCATAACTGCCAATTGCGATTGCAAGAATTTGGCTACCTGTATCAAGGAGGGGTGGCAAAATGTGGTGGTGGTGGTGGTGGTGGTAGTAGTGGTGAAGGGTTGTGGGTGTCTTTTTTTTTTTTTTTTGGGGGGGGGGGCAGGGCATAACTCCTTTTCGGGTGACAAACACTTATTGGCCGTTTTCATTTAATACTTTATGAAGTACTGACATGTAGACTATTCGTAAGCCACCTCACATCTTTTAAAAACCTCTCTAGATGCGTGGTACAGGGGCGTCGTTTGGGGGGGGGGGGCAGGGCATAACTCCTTTTCGGGTGACAAACACTTATTGGCCGTTTTCATTTAATACTTTATGAAGTACTGACATGTAGACTATTCGTAAGCCACCTCACATCTTTTAAAAACCTCTCTAGATGCGTGGTACAGGGGCGTCGTACATAATTTAAACGTCAGTTCTCGGTGAAAAATATGGTAACATTGTTCTTAGTCGGAAAGGAATCCTCGAAGCATTGGAAGGAACAATGAGGGCGTGCTAATGATCAGACAAATGTACTAGCAATCCTCAGATAAGCCCCCCCCCCCCCTCCTTGCTCTCCACACGCACCGAATAATTTACTCTTACCATGTAGTTCAACCGACTTAAGCATATAGTTTATAATCTAACCACAGCAGACAATCGCTTAATCATTGTGATGTCTATTGTCATGTTTGCTCACAAGATGAAAATTGGAGATGATGTAAACTGTGAGGTCTATTGGAGTCAGTAGTTGAAGCTTTCCGAGTCCCGCAGGAATGAGTGATCTTTTAAAGGTTAAACCACTCCTTCCGCTCTTCTAGAAATACACATTTTCAGCGAAATATGAAAGACCAGCCAAAACATTGGCTGGGGCGCTTCGGGAGGATTTTTTACAGTTTTTGTCGGCTGCAGAGAACGCAAGCAGTACAGTGACGCAAGGCCCCAGTGAAGTTATCCGGCTAACTTTAGAGGATGACGGCACTGGTGGCCTCAACACTGTCTGGCGAACATATGGAACGGGTTTTCAGTGGGGAAAATACCGACAAGAAATTTGATGATATCATTAGAATTATTGTCGTTTTTTTGGAAACTGTTGTTTTTCATCAGTGTTATCTTGCCTAATATTTACTAAAAGAAGCATTGACATCAAATATGGATACTATGTTACATATTAAAATCAAAGAATCCTATTTAAAAAAAATACAATTATGATCTGTTCTTGTAAATAATGGCGTGTTAACATGGTCTCATGGTAGTTAGAGTAAAGCATTACATGTTACCATGTCAACATTTAAAACATCTTAAAGGTGCTTTGCAAGCCCTTTTTCAAAATTGGCACATCATTATGTATTTTTGTCGTAAGACCTCGTGAGAGTGAATTATCATCATGTATTCATGCTACTCATGTGATAACGCATCGTACCACACGGTTCTTATGAACGAGGTGTATTAGGGTAAACCTATTAAAGTTGCGTGAGAAAAGGTAAGAAAAGCAGGGAGGAAATAAACCAAATTGATTGGAATCAATTTTGACAAGACAAGTAGTTTAACACTCACACACACACACACACACATACACACACACGAGAGAGAGAGAGAGAGAGAGAGAGAGAGAGAGAGAGAGAGAGAGAGAGAGAGCGAGAGAGAGAGAGAGAGAGATTAGATAGATACCTCCATGAACATGGACTTTTGTTACGCGGGCAAAATGTAAGAGGGACTCTTTGAAATTTTGTCTGCGTAACAAGAGACCACGTTCATAGTGCATACACATACACAAACATAGGCACACCTAAACACCCACATACATCCACTCTTACGCTCATTTCATAATTTATCAGTTGGAGTCGATGTACCAGTCTGTGAACCTCAATTTTGTTGAATCATCTTCATATTGATGAGTCAATAAATGAGACATCTTAGAACATGGGATGTCAGTATACACCTGTCATGAGATATTTTGTTCTACAAGGAGTCTGGACTATGTGCCCTCGAAACAATCGGGATTATAGACACGTCCTTGGACAACAGTATCGCATCTATCAGATGATTCGTATGACCTGTATCTGCGTTTAAATGTAGATCGCAGACATTTCCAAACTCGTTTACGGAACACATGAAGCGGGCAAGAACAATGATAACATAACCTATGACGTGCATGTCAACACCTGCAGTGCACATAATGTACCACTTCACGTCGTGCTTCTAAGGCTCGGATTGTTTTCAACGTGCATATAACATTTTCCACCAATTGCAACACGTCAACATCTCATTTAGTATGGTAAAGTTTCTTTGTATAATGTAATTCAACAGGTGTTTTAACTTGAATACCATGTTGTCATTGTATACGTTGTAGAGACCATTAAACTTGAAGCTTGATCTTCTCACAAAATCAGGAAGACTTGTCTTTATATAGAGCGTTAAAGCTTATATTTCAATGTTCAAAACCAAGTTGTGAGTAAAAGGGTCTACATACTAATATGCTAGACTTAAGGTACAGACTATAATTCGAAATAAAAACGGTCAGCACGGTTCAATTAAAATTATTTGTCAGTTCTTACGATATGAGGGAAGTTGTTAACCCGTATGAACCCGGCAACCTATGGCATTTATGTATAATTCTTCCAAATATGCACAACTGCATCTTTATCGAAACTCTTTTATACCGATATAAAATAAAGTCCTCGTGACGTGACAACGAGTACATACCAAAATTGTTATATCTGTATTACTAGCGATCCGTATCTTCATTTTGCTTATAAACTAACTGAAGTATTTATACATCCCTTATAACTATTACAAGCACCTGTCCTCTAACATTGTGGACAAACCCTTCCACTTCCAGACAGAATCATGCCCTATGCATTTCAGGTGAAAAAATGCACCCACGGCAAATAAAGAGTTAAATCCATATGGATTAATTGTGACACGTGACGTGGGTAGAGTTTATATCTTATTGGGTATATCCTGCCTGAATATATCACTTCCGTATTATTTTAATTTCCCTATCAGAATGTAAAGCCCAATACAGTTAACGTTTCTATTAACCACAGGATTTCTGAATCACTGATTCTGGTCATTGATGAATTGGACAGACTCTCTGCAATAATTTGTTCCAAAATTATCCACAACAGCAAAGCGATAGCCTACTATTTAATCACCAAATTATCTGTTGTTGTTGTTAATAGATTGAGACGTAGTGAACCAGTTATGCGAGTTGCGGAACAAATCAGTCATTTCCTATCTGTGTTTGTGTAACATGGGAATGGCCAACCATCCTTTTCACTGACCCCCTACCCATGCTACCAGGGACTTCAGTGCGGGGCAGGGGTGAGTCATCGAAAAGCAAAGATTACCGTAGCTTAGAGGCATGTTATTTAGAGCGGGTTTTCTTGAATAAAACATAAAAAACAATAATTAACATGTAGTTTCATACGTAACAGTTTCTTGTCTCGAATCAACGTGGATAGGCGAAGTAAATAGCAGTTACTCTTCGGAATGTACCAATGTAATATAAATTTCTTTCTCAAATGTTATATTTCTTTTGGGAAATCTATTATTCGGAAGAGTCATATTTCAGTACTCTTAAATTGTAAAGTAATCTGGATTTAAAATTTAGCTTAAGCCTTACATCATACACATGTCCTTTATACTTTATCAACATAGACGTGTTGCGGTTTGTAGGTTTTAGAGGAAAAACGTCATGGTCAAATATCTGATGATGTGATGGTACATAGTTTCATCAAAGAGTCAAAAGACTGAAGATTGAATATCTTATATCTGGCATAAAATGTATTATCGCAGTGAATGTAAAAATCATTCACTGCAATGCCAATGAAACGTGAGTTACTCTGGACCATGGTCGAGCAATTTAGACTAGGCGAGAAAGGGAAGTGGGCCAATCATCAACATGAGCAATATAAAAAAAACAAGGATTCACCGAAATATGTAATAATCCCTAACTCTGAACCATGTTGGAACAAATCAGTATAGACAAGAGAGATGGGTTGACCAGTTATCGTCATGATCAATATCACCATAAAACACTCTGATTCACAGCAAATATTTTGTAATGAATTCTGAAAACTTGAATGCGTTTGTTCGTCAACGTCCGCAGTTCTGTCCCTGCCAGCATCCTGCCTTGTGTGATGTGTGATTGAGGAGTTGTAAATGGTCAATCCTTGGTCAGTCCTTGGTCACCATGGAGGAGAGCGCAGTGGCCTGACCTGGTTACGCCGTCTTCCTCTTTGATTGTGATTGAGATTAGGTATGGTAAGCACTTGCGTGGATCTTGACTTCACAACCTCCTCGGCCGATCCTAGCTGTTTGCGGTGACTCACGTCCAGGTGAAGTGTTGTATCCTGCGAGATGCAAGCTCTGTTCGATGCCAAATTTGATTTCGAAATCCTTCTCTCTCTCTCTCTCTCTCTCTCTCTCTCTCTCTCCACCAGCCCCACCCCCCTTTTCCCTTTATCCCGCCCCCCCCCCCCTTTTTCTCTCCCTTCGCCTTCTGTCTCTCCTCTACATTTCTATGTATTTATATATGTACTTCAATATAGAGTAATTATCTAGCGAGCGTTTTTTTTTCTTTTTCTCCCTTTATATTTCGATCCTCAGACCGAGAAACCTAGCCCGCTCTTCCCCACTCTCCTTCCATTATTTTTCTTTATTCCTTCACCCCACTATTTGATTTCTAATTCGTTTCATTTTTCTCATTCTCTCACTTTATGTTCTTCCTCTCCTCTACTTGTCATGCTTGTCTTCGCGTATTGATGTGTATCTATTTACAATTATCTTACTAGCCCTTTCTCTTTTACTTCCTTTAATTCCTAAGGTCCTGAAACCTAGCCCGCTCTCTTTTCATTCTCTTTCTATATTTTCCATCACTCTCCCATTCTACTTTACCCCCATTCTCTACTACCTACGTCTCTTGTTGAACTTTTTCCATATCCCAAATCGCATATGTATGGATGAATCCTCTATTCTTTTTCATTAAACGTGTAACTAAGGAAACTAAACTTTCACCCAATCAGGAAACGCGTTATGTTATTTTCAGACCACGCCTACTGACCTATTAGCCGTGCGATTGCCATTAGACTTTCACCATGACCATGTAGGAAACCGTTTAGTTCAACTTAACCCAAGTAGTCCTAAATCACATTAACATATCTTAAAGGAGATCGTGTTCACAGTTCCGTTTATAACGTGCTCAAAATCTTGTGAAGATCAAATTTAACGCAAATGATCGCCCTTGACACTGTCACGTTTCTCTCGAACTTGTTTGTTTTCTGTCGTCCTAATCTGCCTAATAACCTGTAGTGTGGCAAGACACGATTCATGCTCAATAGAGGCCCACCGCACACGACACGATGTTGCCATGATTCAGCAATTGTGTGGGCCTATACTACTGGAATAATGACGTCAAGTTCTTGCACAAATCTAATGACCGGGTCCTGCGAATTCAGCTTGACACAAAGTCGTGAGACTGATCGGATCGTGCGGTATGCGGTGGGCTTTAAAAAAATTGTCATCCGAGTGACGTCATGCATTGACTAATGAAGGAAGAGACTGGAGCAGGATGAGTAGAGGCGAGGGGGAACGGGGTCGAGGGTATGGCGACAGGGTAACTATAGTAACATGTGGTTTGACAAGGAGTGTTTTACCTCTCCCTTGTACATTGAAGGATGTACAAAGCTCGCTCCATCGTTACATACCTTCTTACAGTTGAGGGACGTTGTGAACATCATGAAATGAAAACCAATGCAAAACTAGTTTGTACATATAAAAAAAAATTGTTCTAAGCTCGCAGTTTGAGGAGCAACTTGACGTTTCACCCTAAAGAACAAGAATGCGCCAATATGATTAAAAATTAGTCAGATGAAGGTTACTTCATCGAGGGAAAGGAAAGAAAGGTAAACTCTCTGTAGAACTATGAATTAGCAGCTAAGTGAAGTTGGTAACAATTTTTGGAGATGTATACCGTTTATGTATAAATTACTGATTAATCATATTCTTCATTAACTATGTTTCTCGTTCCTGGGATGAAAATAAGTCATTCTACAGATAAAAGGGTTTTCGATTGCCACAAGTGTGACTGTGGCTATGACTGGCAGCTGCTCTCAACAATACGATGTATACGTGATTGCATCCTGGATGTTGCAATATGACATAAAGATTCCATGTCGCACTTAAAGTCACAGTCGTTAAGGTCGTGGCAATCTAAAACATCTTAGATCTAACATCAACTCTGCGCGACATAGCTTATTCTGTCATCCGGCCATCAGTATCCTTCATACATACATCATGATTCATGATACTACATGGCCGTGTCACAAGTGGACGCGGAGGCTTAAAACTGTGATCATGTTGATTCGCAAGCATCCAAAATTAGACACAAACCATGCAAAATAGTCTAGAGTTCCTTGTCCGTTTCGTAACCTTTCTCCCGAAATCAAAGACCGACGCCAGAATTATTCTGATTTTCATATTTCACTGATATCATGCTAAAAACACCTTTCTAGCGCAAGTAATACTTATACACTAAAACCATAACATAGACTGACGTGGAATACCAATTCTGGAATAGATGCAGCAAAATACACTTATGAGCAAGTCGCAAGTAATCCTGGTTGGTTACGTGATAGAAGGGTATGATAATAGAAAGAGTGATAACCTCCCGAACCCTTTGCGTGTCAGATAGACTGCTGCTTTATGGGATCTATGTGTGTATTAATTGTGAAAATCGGCACATGTGGAACCCAAACGGTTAATAAACTCTAAAGACAGCGCTTCGAACAAGCTTAATACTTATGGTGACTGGCACATGACTGGACATCGGTGTCATTGTCTCATCACAACAATTAGCCATCTATAATGATTATGAACAAGATTGATTAGTGTATGTCGACATTAGTGCACTTTGCAGGGGACCTCTGAGAAGATACGATAGGAGGAAAGAGGATATAGGAGGAGAAGGAAAGACAGAGGGAGAAGGAGGGTGATAACAAAGTTAGGCAAAAATGGAAAAAGCGCTTTAGAATTACCATGGTTACTGTATAAATACCTCCCCCGTGTGTGGCCAAAGTAAAATCTGAACGTATATGAAACATGTACCATAGAACATGTGCAGGGGGTGAAGGTGGGGGGGGGGGCGTCATCTCTTTTCACCTTGGCCTTTCCATCGTGCGGTCGCCCCAACAACACGCCCTCTACCGTATGTCTCACTTAAAGTTCCCCATGCTTAAAGGTCACCATGGACCCCTGACAGGGCCATGGCAGTAACCCAACTTCCTCTATTTATGCTGAGGTATGAGACTGACTAGTCAATAACCTACATTGATCGTCTCTACACTTACAGCACATACGTCATATCCACCGCTCAAAAAAGCCATGTATAAAGGGTAATGTATCTGGTTACCTCATCCTTCGTAAACATGGTAAATGGGGTACAACTAGACAGTTTGACTATTGGTCTTTACAATGACATATCCTTTGTAATGCTTACGCAATCATGGAATGCACATGTTTTCTGAATGTGCAGTAAGGTCAAGGATGAAATGTTGCAAATCCTCGGTATTGTCTGCATGTTTTGCACGTAAACTGAGTTTGAATGATGTTGATGCGGTGATGCGCGAACGTTCATATTCCCGCGTATGGTTATCTACATACGTGGACGAAACTTGTTTGAATAATGTTGGTGATGATATTAAAAAGATAAGTTGATTTAGTTTGAATTCAATTGTTTCATTTAAATTACTGTTCACTAGTTCTCAGCTCAATCATTCACATTTAGTTTAGTTTTAAACAAAATTCTAAAACTTTTCCTTGAGTTGCACCTCACGAACACTCTCAATCGCATGCCGAATGCCCAATAGTGAAAATACACTTTCTCTACATCAAAGCAAACTATTTCCTGATTTACAGATGATATAAATAATCTGTCTCAGAGATATCTTGCATATATAGCCATTGATACCTTAATGCAGACTGTGTGATATAGGCCTGCCGATCTTCTCACTGCGTTGTCCGTTTTGGACGCCCACTCCTCGGCCTGACTCTCCCATCATCATTTAAGGGCTAGAAATCATAACTAAAAGTAGAGCGTATACCGTTAACCGTTGTATTAGAACAACCAGCATAAATACGCAACAAAAACTTAAGAGAAATTTCTCTCCCCCTCGTCTCGAAATATGACAATGCCATGAATCGGTACGACGAGTGACAGGCGTGTGCCTTTTGGTATGTTTGGCCCGCCGTCAACATTGCCGGCATTTTCAATTCATTGCTTGTCTCCAGTGCCAACTAAAACCGGCGTTTTCAAGGGCAGGTGAGTTGAACAATGGACTGGATATACAAACGTATTATTTCTACGTTTGGGGAATATGAATATTCTCAGTGAGCCTTGAGTATTTCCTTAATATCCCCATATGTTAGTAATTACATTACGATTGAATCCCTAGGCGCACATACCAGATCAATTGTTCTTTGAAGTTCTGTCCTCTTTGGATTGCATTGGAATATGGATTTTTCGACATGTAAAGCTATCGCAGACGACACGTTTTTGCCACGCTTCTGCAGTTGTCACGTTCTTGCATAAATCCAATGATCGGTTCGTGCGATTCATCCAGTCGCAGAGTCTTACGTCTGATCGAGTCGTGTCGATCGTCTGATCGAATCGTGTCGGTCATCTGTGGTGGCCTTTAGCTGGTCAGGATTTACATTCGCTCAGTATGACTTTCACCTCTTTAGTCACTCGTGTCTTCTCTTCTGTGTATCTTGATGTCATACATCGACACCCTGATCCAATGTATCCACCGCACTTCGTAAATCACATTCGTATTTCAAAAATTATACAGAGTAATCATTTTTGCCTTACATAACGCTTTGTAGCATGCTAATGATAAGCCCAAATCGAGATTTAGTCTGTAATCTGCAGGATTGTATATATTCTCCATTGCGGGATGCTCATACCTTATCTTTTAGATCAAGGATCATGTTCACGCATTGACGATAGGTACAACCTACCAGAAGTGCAACGCAGGGATATATATGACGTGATCACCATATTCATAGGTTTATTTGGGTGATCATATTTCGGGACCTCGGAGGGGTGTACATGTACACCCAGGGTTATCTGATCACTTACAGGACAGAAAGTGAGAACCCAGAATCTGATCTCAACTGTAGAACGATCACGGCTATCTAATCGCACGGTAATTGTTAATTCATGAGCATCACATACGCCCTCAGGAAACAATTAGTGTAACATAATCCATACACGCTCTTAAGTAATTGGCCGTATTCTCAACAGAGATTTAACGCAAACTGCGTACTAAATCTGGACCCGTTCGGAAACCAGCTCGAACGATTTTCCACCCCATGTGTGGAAATAAGTGAAAACATGAAATAGAAATAATGTATAATAATGACGTAGGTGAGTCAGATATTTACTTATTTACTTATGTAACATCGAGACATTATTCGATTGATGTTTGTTTCACATGAGCCAACATACCCATGCTCTACTAAGTAGCAACATTTTTTGAGTATACAACATGTACAATGTTGAACTCCACTAAATATGTCATACCTAGACCAGCTGACATGTCTTCAAAGATGACTAATTTGCCTCATCCCACGGAGTTAAAGGATATTTATCACATTTCCGCCCTTGGTTTCGTAGGGTTTGTCCAGATTTCAGGTCAGAGCTTAACACCTAGATAATCCACTCCGTCAGGTCTCCCTGCTTAATGGCGATGATGACTGACCTGCAATCATCGTCATGTTGATTTGGCGGTTCCCATGGTAGTCATGGCGAATTATGACAAGAAGCAGTACCGTCTCGCGCATCAGCGTAGCTGCGTAAACTTATCATACTGATATGAGTACATCTAGCTCCTTGAAGACGCCAAGGCGCTCCTTAGTTTCTCGATGTAAAGGACCTTCAATGTGAGGACATACAAACATTTGTTGAACAGGGCCCTATCTTGGAAAGATTTTTGATTGATCGCTACTTCATTTGCTGCCATCGTAACTCTATATCTCGGAGATAGGGGACTGACTTGTGATCGATTCAGATCAATCGCAACTTCTTACACGACGGGGCTTGTATTTTATTAAATGAAACTTTTATCATTTTTCTTTATAGATTTCTTTTTTTCTTTTGTTGGAAATGCTTTCTACTATCCTATTCTTCACCCTTTTTTTACTCTTAATCTCGTACGTTGTTTTGCCATATTTTATATAATATCAGTGTATCTCTTTAAAGCTGTCACATGCTTATCTTAAGCACAATCCTTACGTCTCCAGTACTCATTATGATGTTGCACCATTTCTTAGGAAGATTTAAAATTATATATCGATATATATTTATATATTTACACATATCTCATAATCATTGTTTTGTTGCCTGCTTATTCTACCATTATTCTTATCATTCTCTAATCTCCCACGTATGTATCAGCTGAATAGCGTGGGATTTACTGGTGTAATAAGCCCCTTCTGTTCATTCCTCTTCGGCAGTCCCATAAGTCGCCTCAAACAATGCTTGCCGTGACAGAGATGAAGACCATGTGACATATGGGGGGAAAGGGGGAGCACGATAGTACAAGGGGGACCCTGGAAACCGTAGGCATGGTAACTGGGTACAGAAATAAGTAGAGTAGGAAGATGCAAGGCCTAGCTTTTGGGTAACTACAGGAACCCTAAATGAGATGGCCTTCCTCCAATCAGTAAGCGGTGCATGTGTGCAGTATTGTTCTCTCCTGATTTTCTCACTGTTGCGTTGCCCCCAACTGGTTAAATTACTAGCGAATACTATGCCGTGTATATAATTAGCGTAACATATCCATATAATGAATTCCAGCAACACGTTCTTATACGGTATGGTTATCAGCAATTGGCAAATATTTTCTTCAGAAATTGATACTATAAGAGATAATTACACGTTGTGTAATCGTGATTCTGATCAACCTTGCCTGTCATATAATGATTAATAGACCATATTGATAATACCTCCTATTCCCGCCTGACATATAATGATGTGTAAAATAATGATAATCCCTACACACACACACACACACACACACACACACACACTCTCACACTCACACACCTTATTTCCAACTAAATACTTGGACTTAACCTCAACTAACTTTACGGGCCGTCAAATAAAACATCCTGAAACTTTATAATTGATTTAATATCATTAATGTAGTCCTCGGAATCACTATGGTATGTCGAGTTTGAAAACATAATAACCACATCAAATGATTGACATCACCCACCGTTTTGATTTTGTGATAAAAACCGATGATTTTGTGACAGCATCAGATTATTTACTTTGCACCCAATGAAGTAAGTCTACGTTTAGTTAACGGTTTAAGTGAAACCACCATCGTGAATATGGACCCTTCTGGACACTGGACTGTGACAATATTGTCACTGATCTGCTGATCAGAGTTTAAAGGAATAAAAAAAACGTATAAAATAAAAAGCGGGCACACCAGCATTCAACTATCATCCCACTTCAATAAATCAGTAAATCGTTCTCTTTGTCTAAGGAATGAATTTTAAAAAAAGCGGGCCCTAAATACCATGGAGATCTGCCCTGCCTGATAAATCCTTTAAAGCATCACTTTCCTTCCCCTGCCAAGTTTTTAATCCGAAATAGATCCTGGAGCCCCATAGCCTTGGCAAAACTCTCAGAGGACCTCGCTCTCTTCATTCGTGTCACAGTCTCTCACAGCTCTCGTCAAGATTGCAGACCTTCAAGGTAAAACTTTGTTCCAGTCAGACAATGATGCTGTCAGTATTTATTTCCATATATGCAGTAGATGCAATAAGCGTGCTCTTTCACGCGCTTAAAGTGAGAACTTGCTGCTCAAAAAAAGTATCAGCGGCTGAGTAATGTACAGTTTATATAGGTCTTTGTATAATTCAGACTGTATTTATTGGCGTTGATTCAATAACAATATTTTCACCGGTACATCTTTTTGTGTTTTGTATGCATGATGTTGCTTTTATCAAGTGTTTAATTGATGTGGGAGGGGGGAGGGGGGAGAGGGAGGGGGGAGGGGTGTTGAAACCGGCTGTATGGGGCCACATGTGAAGTATATATAGCTTGTTGGAGAGTATGGGAGGGAACTGATGCAAAACCAAGAGCTTTGGGAAATCCGTCGTAGAAAGCGTATGAGATGCTGCTGATACACGTTTGCACCACACTAACGTAATAAAACAGCAAGCATCCTGATTATAGGTTGCGCTACTGTGCACCTTGGTCGGAAAGAAAGTCCTTACTTTCAACAGAAATTACTGGCGACATGATATTTATGCACACGATGATATATTAAAACCTACGATTTTGCCCCGATTCTGCAGTAGTAAGTCATGTTAGTGCGTACGATTGGAAATGTGACGTCACCTTCTTGCACGAAATCCAATAACCGGCTCTTACGATTCAGTCGGTTGCAGATTCGTAGGATCGTGATGTCTACGGTGGCCTTTATAGCACGTACTAACGATTCGGCCTAGATGATGTTAAACCATTATGTGGCCTTTATAGAACGTACTAACGATTCGGCCTAGATGATGTTAAACCATTATGTGGCCTTTATAGAACGTGCTACCGATTCGGCCTAGATGATGTTAATCCATTATGTGGCCTTTATAGAACGTACTAACGATTCGGCCTAGATGATGTTAATCCATTATGTGGCCTTTATAGAACGTACTAACGATTCGGCCTAGATGATGTTAATCCATTATGTGGCCTTTATAGAACGTGCTACCGATTCGGCCTAGATGATGTTAATCCATTATGTGGCCTTTATAGAACGTACTAACGATTCGGCCTAGATGATGTTAATCCATTATGTGGCCTTTAAAGAACGTGCTACCGATTCGGCCTCGTTGATGTTAATCCATTATGTGGCCTTTAGAGAACGTGCTACCGATTCGGCCTAGTTGATGTTAACCCATTATGTGGCCTTTATAGAACGTGCTACCGATTCGGCCTAGTTGATGTTAATCCATTGTGTGGCCTTTATAGAAAGTGCTACCAATTCGGCCTGGATGATGTTAATCCATTATGTGTCAGATAAACTGCTGCTCCATTCTGTGCGTATATTACTTGTCACTGCTTGTGGAGGAGGGAAGAAGTGGCGGATAAGGAGTTAAGACCGCAAAATGTGCTGGAATCGGAAAGTTTGATGACGCCTCTCAGTAAACGGAGGCTCCGATCAGCCCCGGATGTTCAAAGTTGTTACCATGGTAACTGTCGAGTGTTAAATCCAATTTCTTTCGAACACGTTTTAGGGATCTACCTCAGACCCCCCCCCCCCCCCCATCAACCACCCCCGTCTCTCTCTCTCTCTCTCTCTCTCTCACACACACACACACACACACACACACATACACACACACACATATATACACACACAAACATAAGCACTCACATATGCACACACATATACACGCAAACTCACACGCACACTAGCAGATATTCACGCAAACACATATATACATAATCCCGTACTCATACACACAAACACACACACATACACACACACGCACTATCACACATGCACATACAAACACACTTTCCTTGCACACCTACACATATATTTATGGACACGCACACGCATTACTCTCTAACACATACACATGCACGTAACAAATTACGCACACACACATGCATCCATAATACAACGTCTGTCACGGATGAGATCTAACGTGGTGCAGATGAGGCTTAACTTAGCTCATCACAACATTAATTGTGGAAGGGAAGAAGAACTTCCTGTACCTTCCTATGTCAGCAGACGACGCTGAGATTGTGTCATCACTTACTGGGTTTAATCGTTACAGTGAGGTTAATCGGATCACTCACTGCGTCATTCTCATTACCCCCGCTTTAAGTGGTTCATTTAAACGCTTTAAGGTGTTTACCCATGCATTAACTATTTTATGTTCACTCTCTCCTTAAGTGACCCCAAACACACACACACACACACACACGCACACACACACACACACACACACACACACACACACACACACACACAGCCATACACACGCGCGCACATACACACACACACACACTCAAATACACGCACACGTGTACACTGGAGATCGACTAAAACTAAAACTAAAACGAAAACTCGACTAAAACTTTGATCTAGATCAGATCTAGATTGTGCATTGCATGAACACGTAAACTATCATATTGCTTTGATCTACATGAGAAAACATATAGCTTGTGCATTGCACAAACACAAATGGTTTTCCTTTGATCTAGATCAGACAAGTGAAATTAGATTCCACTCTACACACACACATACACACCCATATACACACTCACACACACACACACACACACACACACACACACACACACACACACACACACACACACACACACATACACGGTAAAGATAGAAAACTTAGTATTTCCATAAACATGCAAAAGCAAGTTCATTCAACATATCTCAGCAACGATTAGAATCTGTGTCATACTAAATACAGTAGAATCAGTAGTCTATTGTCGGGGGAAAACGCACCCTAAAGATGAAAAAAAAAATATTATCTATGTTTGTGATCATCGTTCACGTGAGTGAAACAGTGAATTATTTTTTGACGTTTACGTATGTGTTTAATGGTAGACCTTATAACTCATACCAGGCAGACTACCCGGGTATATTCTGCCCTACTCTGACAAAAGGAAGCAAAAAAAAAAAACTTGTAAACGAGCAAAATGTGTCTGCCACCTACACTGGCATCAGTGAAACATCACATCATGTTAGATTGAATATCTCGTAGCAAGATGAATATTTCTTATCCAGATTTTGGCCGTGTGTAGGGAATGCTGGGTACAATCTAAGAATTCCAATAACACAGATTTGAGTGATTTGTCACCTGCTTCCTTTTGTCAGAGTAGGGCAGTATTGTGCACAACGTGTTTAACCCTTGGTCTGCCAGATAAAGTGTCGCTCTATGGGATTTGTGTGTATTTCTTGTGAATAAGGGCACATTGTGTCACACAAAGGGTTAAGTTGACAATGCCCGATAATAAGCTTTTTGTAATGACTATAATTAATACTACATTCAGTACGCAACCTATGAAAGAAACATGTTGGGTGAGTGTCATACACGTGGACGTGTGCATGGTTTGACTGACGAACTATTAATAAAAACTGTTTCCGTTAATACGCTTGGTTTTGTAAATATCGTGAATAATTAAAAGTCTTTTAATGTTTTATTAAGGCCTACGAAGATTGCCATAATCAGAACATCAATACCAAATGATTGGAGGTCAGGTGACTTAACATCTACTGAATATCTTTCAATGTTGTGTTAATTTGTTTACACTTTGAAGAGGGCGTGACAAGCAATTGATCCCTCAACTTTGCTTGTTTTTATAGTTAACACTTATGCTTTCATTCTGACGTGTTATTAAGGGTAATTAATATGAGACTATCGTTAATGGTCAAACGGCTAAATATAATATTCGTGCGGTCAGCTACTAATCATCTCGCGCTTGTCGTGCTAAGTTGAGGTGAAAGGTAACACTGGAAGAGATTGCTATCGAATGTAAAACGAGAGATCTGACATACGATCTTTATCGGCGCCGCCTTGGTGATTTACTGACATGACTGGCTTCAGGTTATCTTTGCACAACCATTAATCATGTTGTTTCTAGCATTAACCTGGGTTCGTCTCTCAGATCTTCGTTTGAACATTCCTCCGCTTTGTGCACCGATTATCGTTTAAATATTTAACCCCGTCTCTTAAGGAGTTGCGATTGATCTGAATTGACCGCAAGTCCTAACTCCTATCTCTAATGTACAGAGTTACGATTGATGTCAAGTCTACATGCAATCAGTCGCAATCCTTTATAAAACAGGGCCCAGGTCTTTTCAAGACATTTTCACTTACCCGTATGCACGTGCTAATTTCTCCCACCCTTCATTATGACTGTGATGTGGAAATAACTATTAACACTATTCTTAGAATTATACCAGTAGGTATATTCTTGGGATACTTATGTCCTGAATACCATAAGATCTTCATAATAGTCCTCTTCCCCCGTGTTCTTCCATTTCCCCTAAAGAGTTTGATTGTACTTTGTACTGTTAATACTGGTATTAGAAGTAGGCTTCTTACCGTCCCCACAGTCAAGTCATCATCATCATCGTCATCGTCGTCGGCACCGACAATGGCCAGGCCCATCATGAGAAGGTGGAAGGCGACCACCACCATTCTCCTCAGGCTCAGCTCCACGAGTTTCCCCTCGGTGGTCATCGTCAGTTTGGGAGAATACCGTCCTCTTTAAACGCCAAACCACTCCTCGCTCGACACCCTCCGGGTTCAGGGCTTATTCCTCGCAAAGCACCAGTCACATCCGGGTATGCGTGACAGAAGAGATCAAGCGCTCCGTGAGGAGGAATTGGTTTTCAGTTAGAAGCGTTCAATTTCTGACCAGCAGTTGAACCACTTAATAATATGAAAATTAGAATTCCCCGTTTCTGAACTTCTTCTTGCTCACAGTTCGGCAATACGAAGTGCAGGCTGACAGACGGCCGACCTAAGAGACCGGGTGGTGAAGAGAGAGAGAGGGAGAGAGGGAGACGGCTCGTGAAACCCCTGGTTATTATGACGGGGCTTTGGAGCAGGAGTGAGGTTAAACCGTGCCGAAACTCAACATGCCATTCGTGTTAACGCTCGCGCGGGAGATCTGCGCGCGCCTTTTTCAGAAGCTGACTCAATTTCCTGTGAGCCACAATCCTACAGTCGTCTGTAGCACGGATGACATTTCGTTGCTTACTTCTTCTACGCGCGCGAATGTCACCCTCGCAAACAACCGGAACGGAATATGGTTAAAAATACTCGGTAGATTTAAAGGTAAAATAGAAGGGAATGCCACGTTTATTTTGATTAATTGCCCCAATGGTAAAAAGATATATTGATGAAGATGATATGCAAAGATCTTTAGGAGATCAAATCAATACAAATTGCCTGAATGGAATTTTGAATTCTTCTTCGGGATGCTGTTGCTAATATGTAATTGACCTTTTACTTCTGTTCTGAATTAAAGTAACTATATATAAACAAATATTGCTAGCAGCCCCCCTTCCTTTTTCCTTCCATCCCTCTCTCCTCCTCTCACCCCCTTCCCTGCAGGGCACGCATATACAAACCTGCCGAGAAACAGCCGCACATGTTTCCAAGACACAGGCTCACGTTCGCAGACAACATGCCCACATACACTCGTCACCTATGTTTTAAACAAAGTCTAACCTTGTGCGAGAAAGAGGGGCACTCGACGCCGCCACTCCCCCGAGCTGAAACAGGTGTGACCCGCTTCCCTGCCCCGTTCCAAGGCCGAGCAAGACTATGTAAGGAAGGTAAGAAGGCCCCATCAACCCAAGGTGATCATACCTCATATACCTTGATCAATCACGTAATCATAACCGTGATCATATAAGAAATATCTCGGCCTCTCCTCACGTAGATGAATAGGACAGTTGGTCATCTGGCTGGTAATAGTACAAGCGTAGAGTTCAACTGTGTTGCAGGTCAGTGAACCGATACGGCGTGCTATTTAACAAAGATATAAACAGACGAAAATGGACCGATTAGATTATTTGAATCTTATGTTAGACATCTTGGACTAAAAATAAACACTAACAAAAGTGCATCATATTCGGCGCCCTATTAAAAAATCTCATTAACCTGGTTAACATTCTTTAATGCTGTGTTTGGTTTATTTATCATTTTACGATTTTTTTTATCCTGAAGGTCACACGAACAATATGATCGTTCGGAATGATTAAGGCCAATTGCCTGATCCTTGACCATTTTATCGGTGATGTCTCGTGTGCTGTTAACACATATTATAATTAATTCCGTCAAAGTAAAGTAGGTTGGTGGCCATAGTTTTCGGACGCGATCTTCGAAACAAAACTTGGCAAAGTAGATTTCAACAATTAACTCTGAGTCATCGACTCCCTCCCCTCTTCCTTTTCTCCCACTATTTCCTCCTTCTCTCTCACTCGTGATTATGAAAGATCTCAGGAAAAGTTTTTCATAATGGCCTCCCTTTGGGGGGCAGAGCTAGCTTTGCGCCAAAGGAGGGGGGGTGCAGTTCAGAGATACCAACGCGTGAGATTTTTGCGCCCCTTTTTACCCCTTTTTTTTTTAGATCCCAAAGGAGGGAAAGGGGTAGGGGCACGTTTCAGCCTCAGAGATACTAACGCATGAGATTTTTGTACCCCTTTTTACCCCCTTTTTTAGATGCCAAAGGAGGGAAAGGGGTAGGGGTAAGTTTCAACCTCAGAGATACCAACGCATGAGAATGTTGTGCCCCTTTTTACCCCTTTTTTTAGATCCCAAAGGAGGGAAAGAGGTAGGGGTACGTTTCAACCTCAGAGATACCAACGCGTGAGAATTTCGCGCCCCTTTTTACCCCTTTTCTTAGATCCCAAAGGAGGGAAAGGGGTAGGGGTACGTTTCAACCTCAGAGATACCAACGCGTGAGAATTTTGCGCCCCTTTTAACCCCCTTTTTTAGATCCCAAAGGAGGGAAAAGGGCAGGGGTACGTTTCAACCTCTTAAATCCCCTTATTACCCCCTTTTATTACATCCCAAGGGGGTTCCTCCCCTCCCCCTCCACCCTCCCGATCCGCCACTGCCTTCTCCCTTCACAGCCGGTACGAATAGCCAGACGACGTACCTGATTCCATCCCTAGATTCCTGGGGAGACTAGGGCCAAGCTAATCACAGGCATTGTGGTTGTATGTTTCACGAGCCTCCCAAGACACGTTTGCATATTGGAAAAGGTTGGGGCGCCTTATATGTCGTTAAACAGTGTAAAGAAAAGAAAGGTCGTACGGTCGGAAGGTCGTGCGTGTGTGTATGTGTGTATTTGTGTGTGTATGCGTGTATGTGTATGTGTGTGTTTGTATGTGTATGTGTATGTGTATGTGTGTATGTGTGTGTGTGTGTGTGTGTCTGTGTGTGTGTGTGTGGAAGGGGGGGGGGGCAGGTGGGCATCGCATTCACTCCGGCAAAAGCCATATTTCACAATATGCCGTAAAGATGCAGATGACTTTCTAAACATTCAACTCTATACCGTCATATTTATGGTATGAGTATCGTGAAAATTAATTTGCATTATACGTGCTGTATCTTAATGGTACATTTACCGTTCTTTAAATTGTCCATCTTGCCACCGTCCGGATACTCTTCAGAAAGTGTACCTTCGAGGCACCCTTTTTTCTTGAGTTCAGAGGCGGAATAAGCCGGAATGCCGTCGGAATGAAAATTCTTGGCACATTCGTGGATATTCGAAGTGTATGAAGTGAGTTCATTCCGAATATTCGGGTCCATTCTTGTGTCCGGCCCGAATGTTTTGCTCATGCTCAAAACTTTCGAGGAGCATTCGAACTGGAAAAATATCGAACGACATTCGAAGTGCAGACCAACAGCACTCTGACTGCATTCCAAATATTCTGACTGCATTCTAAATATTCCTTCTGTGTTCCAACTGCAATCGAGCTGTATTCGAGAGCCAATAAATGTGCAAGAACCTTTCGAGGTGGGTTTAAAGGGCATTCTAAGTATTCGAACGGCATTTTTACATATTTAGCTCAATTCAAAATTCCCTCCCGAATGTGGCTCGAAGTTTGAAAAAAAAAATCATTCCGGCTGTTTCTGCTTGATTCCTGCTGATTCCAAATAAGTATGACGGGGGATACGGTTCTCACGTACGACTGGTCTTCTGAGGTGCGCTTCTTGGACCACTGTGAACTAGTCCAGTACGCTTTGCCCTATTCAGCTCACCTTCAGACACGATACGTTGCGGGAACTGCACAGAAGCCAGCAGAGCCATCTATACACAAAGTCTGGCCAACTCGCTTTAATATAGGTAGCAACATGGCGCATATCATTCTGCTTGCCCAACAAAGAAACACGCGCCATGTTGCTACCTGTTGAAAGCGAGTTGGTCAAACTCTGCGTCTTGATGGATCTGGCAGCAAGTAATCCTGACCGCACTTCAAGGTGAGATGGAGTGCTAAGGCTAGTTTTGACTAGACGTCCCACACACTTCCTTGAAGACCTCTCCTCCTACGCAGGGCGTCTTTCACCAGAGAAAACACGACCACACCTGTTGCACGCCAGATTCAACACCCCGATACGATACTTAACGTGACATCATTATTACGCAACGTCATTTGTGCCCTGGGCATTATTCATCACGTTTGATGACTGATATGATTATGCTGTAATTACCTCTGAAAGATGCTAAATTGTACTGAATCAAATTTATTTAATTTTCTACATATTTACGTAACATGTATTGAAGAACATGCAAATACTAATTTTCCTCTCGCTCATTCTCTCTCTCTCTCTCTCTCTCTCTCTCTCTCTCTCTCTCTCTCTTATTCCCCCTAAATACCCGAATAATTTCCATAGTTTCGCAGGATTCTTCACTGATGATTTAAATGAAAGGTGGTCAAGCAATGACGAAGTCTGAGTTCTTGTAAATCATTTTTAACAATTCATTAAGGTTCTGGATTTCGTAGTGGGTGGTCGTTTGGGTCAGGGTTTAGATAAAATGGTATTGTTTTTCTGACTTGAACTATAAGTACACTTTATCGTCACTCTATAAAAATGATATGGAGGTGATGGTTTGTGAAATGTGTGAAAGTGCAGCCTCCTTAATCAATTGCCAGATAAAACAAGACGCAATCATCAAATGTGTGTAAATCTTAAGACAGTCGTCTCTGGGTAGACACGGTTTCTCATCCAAATCCAGTAGTAGCATCTCTAGTCTTCTTCTAGGCTGCTCAAATGACCATATTGCTGCGGCACAATCAGCCATATGATGAGTGCTTGATTGAATGATCTGAGAAAAAAAAAGAATTTTCGTTGAGGTAGATACTGATTGGTTTTGTACTGGGATGTTGTTGGAAAGGTTTTTTTTGCATCAGATTGTGGTCTTTTCTTTTTTTTTTCTGTCAACTAACATAAGTTGAAAACAAAAATGGTTAAAATAGAGTACGAGACTCCCGTCTTCCTGGAAGCAAATGGACAAACACACAAATACTAGGTTCAGCCTCTCGACGTCACGCAGTCTACACTCCAAACAGGAACACGTAGAACTACGTGTAAAAAAACCCCATAATTTTCAGTGTCAAGTGATAATAACTTGAAGGCTACAATTCAAATCAAGCGGAAAAAAACATTATAAAGTTAAGGGATGTCAAGATTTCGGGAGGAAATTGAAACAACAAATCATAAATTAATCTGCCCATTGAAAACCATTTGAATTTGTACTCGGATTGTGTTTGTGAAATAATGAATTCGTACCTCACAATACCTTTTTTACTTCAACAGTGCTAAGCCACAAAACAACTTAATCGTTTACTAACATAACCTATTGAAATGTATGAATACATCTCTCAGTCACTATAGTTACTAGGCATTTCTTCACCTGCCTCGCACAAGCCATGTTATGTTGCAGGAAGACAACGATGCATTTTGCAGGCATTACTTTTTGCTACGTTAGGAAAACTTCAGCCAGCCTTCTGGCTATCATTGGTAACATTAATGAAACACGTATGTATACCAACGTTCAAATGGGAGTAAACCTTTTGATTTAGGAACGACATGTGTGATGTACAAAATGTATCGTGATGTTCGATTGTTCGAATAAGCCATTTTCGTAATGTTGTCACAACTTTACCCCTAACTGACTTGTGACGAGTTTTTACATTCACCTGTATTTCATGATTCAGTTTCCATGGGTGGAACGCACTCTGATTCTTTTAGTTCTTGTTACTCGGACAGACAAGCTCTTGGGGTTCCATTAGCGATTAGTAACGTATTGTTGGAACGAGGTGAATACAGTTTGCATCTATAACGAAAATGGTTTATTAAACAATACGCTGTATTTCTAATTAGACAATGCCTTCCTCTGACCAGAGAGGTGTAAGGAATGGAGTCAGCACGAAGTGTAATTTATTCCTACAGCAGTCGTGTGCATTGATGTCACAATGGAATAGTTTACGCGTTTGGCTCTTTGATCGAGGGAGATCCGCCGCCAAACAAGCATGACAAATTTTGGATGCATTTAGAGGAATATATTTTCTGTATGCGCAGAAGATTTCAGAACCACTACATGAACTGAAGTGCATGTGCAGTAGTATTACATCTTATAAAGATACGATTCTGTGAATTTCAGATTATATTGTTGCTTCGTTTTTGTGATAAAATGAGAACACTGTAGAAAACATGCCAGAGAAATGCCTCCATATCACACATTTCCAAATCATATTTCCTTAAAAATATCTTGTAAATCGTTTATTGAGTGTTTCATCTTTCATGGAAACAACCTCTATTTCGTGTGCGGAGGTGTCCGAAAAAGTTACGGACCAAATTCTTTCTATAATTTTTTCAAAGTTTCCCTTCGCTTACCCCAAAACTAATTCACAGTGTGTGTAAAAAGATCAGCAACGAGCTCCCAGCGAAGGCTGAACGGTTGGCATACTTCTCAAAACAGATTTTCTTTTGTTATTCATAGGAAGGCACTACCTAATTAGAAATACAGCTAGTTGTTTAAAACACCTGAATGTCTTGGATTTTTATGAGGCGGCGGACCTCATAGATCAAAGGAAGTCAATCCGAGCGCAGTCCATCCATGATAGGTCCATGCTCTGACTAACCAAAAAACATGTCTATTTTGAAAAATATGTCAACCGTTCTGCCTTCGCTAGGAGTTCAAAGCTGATCTTTATGCATACAATGTGAATAGACCATTTTCGTAATGTATGCATTTTTATTAACGTCCTTCAAACAATATTACTAGTGGTAACCCTAAAACTTGTCAGAGGTTTTCCGAGTAGCAACAACTAATATATTCAAAGTGCATTCCATCCATTGAATTTGAATGACAAGATACAGGTGAATGCAATAACGCCTTACTACGCAGTTAGGGGGAAAGTTGCGAATACATTACGACCAAGGTCTATTGAGTTTGTTTCCGTGGAAGTTGAAACACTCAATAAACGATTTACAATGTGTACAAAATGTTTTAAAAAAGGAAATAATAGACGCCATACACACCCTTATACGACCACACACATACACACACACACGCACATACAGACTTACACACAAACACACACTCACAACCACATAAATACCCATGCACGCATACGACCTCACGAACACACACACACACATACACACACACACACACACATTACACACACACGCACATACACACCCACACACGCACATACATACCCCCCCCCCCACACACACACACACACACAGCTTCCGTCGCACTCTGATGACATCATACAACTCGCATCCCGTCACCTTCACACAATGAGAGGTACATCGAGTGGTCCCTGGATCATCACGCGGCGCGACGTGGGTAAAGATAAAGATCCCGTCGCAGCCAAGACATTCGGTATCTTTTGCCAAGTCTTGCTTGACACGAACCTATTTTGGGGGATTCATTGTTTGTCTCCGCAGAGATCCCCCCTTGTTTATGACAAAGCTCCCCCTTTCGACCTCAAGCTTAAAGCCGACTTGGCTGGATCGAATATTTAAAGGAAGTGTGTTCCTTTTCGCAGAAAATAAAACCTTTGTTACAATATTAGAACCATAAAACAGCATATAAACCAAGTATTGTGCAAGACGAAACTAAAGAATTACGTGTAATTCAAATTACTGTGTAATTGGCCTCTCAGACTTATTATCATTTTAAATCTAAAAAGAAAGTTGAAGATTTAGATATTATCTTCCTTTTTCCTATACATGTATAATGCTTATCATGGTAAAATCATTTTTCCCTCAAAAACTTGAGAAGATGCGTCCTGGCTTGCAGTATTTAGTTTCTTCGATTTCGGTGTCAAAAATCACATTGTCCGGCCGTGTAAGTGTCTGTAGTTATTATACTGATTTTGGACGACCAATCAAAAATCAATTTCAATTTGAAAGTCCATGGAACCATGGTAAATTGTCGCACACAATGAGCCACAGTGAACAGTCACATGCCGTGAACCACTGTGAATAGTCACAAGATATGAATCCTAGTGAATAGTCACAAGATATGAATCCTAGTGAATCACAAGATATGAATCCTAGTGAATAGTCACATTCCTTGAATCATAGTGAACAGTCACATTCCTTGAATCATAGTGAACAGTCACATTCCTTGAATCATAGTGAACAGTCACATGCCGTGAAACAGGGTGAATATGCAGTTGCACATATTCTCCACTCTCCAGGTAAATATTCCAATGTGATACGGTTTAACTGTCTTTTATGTGTCTTATATGAGAACTACATCATGTTCTGTCAGACTTATTGAGATAGCTGTCCTAGAAAACAATCTTCCAGTTTCTAGTTGCCATTCATTTAAACAAAAATGGGGAAAGTTGTTACGAACTGCTTTTATTACTTAACATTGTTTGCGTTTCTCATATGTTATTGTTGTAACGTGTGTCACGATTAAATCACTGCCTCTTTTGTGTTATTATGCTATTATTGTTATAAGCACTGATGACAGATTTGTCGTTGTCATCAGCATCATCGCATCCAGCTTGGTGATCATGGATCAGGGCTGGAATAACCACAATGACTGTCGGCTTGGTGTACGGACACGAGAAATGACGTGTATCAAACCATGATCAAACCAAGCAAGACATGGATGACATTGTGATTCATAGTAAATTCAATAAAACCCATCTACCTGTCCAATCCCTTCATGTGCCAAGCATGACTATTACCATGTACAGATTTAATGATATGGGAATAAATGACCATTGGTCTGGTCAATTGAGCAGTGTGGAAAGATATAACATCATTTGCAGGGCGGCCAATATTTCCTCACAAATAGCTTTGATAGCAGAGGTAAGTGAAAGCGTCACTGTGATCCTCTACGCAGTACCCTTCCCTTGAACCTTAATAACCTTAATCAAGTGAGTCAGCTTAAGGAGCGTGTTCCTCTCAAGGGGTGTAGCAGGAACCCCGCGCAGAACAACTCCAGTACCCCTAATGTCAGCCCAGCCCTCTCTCCTAATCGCTCTGCGCTCTCTCCTCGTGCACGCCATTACAGCAATGTCAGCAGGTGTCGGAACGCAGAACGAGGTGTGAAAAGAAAGTTGTTAAGTCAATTATCACGTACTACAAGGTTTACCGATGTAAGATCCACTGTGACAGGTTTTAGGCTTGGGAGCCCACACTTTGGGAAGTAGATTTCACGTTTCCACATGCGATTTGTTTGCAGGTCATCCTTCAGGTATGACATGGATTTACATAGGATATAGATTTAAACTTGTGCCGGTAATGCCCAACAGTATACATGTAACATTGATGTATTTGAGTGTATCTATATTACATGCAAGACTAGACCAATTGTTTGCAAAAACGACGTAGTAGGTATATGTAAGCTCACATCAGTATAGGATCTTGCACTCAATTTAAGAGATAGGTTATTACCTCAGTGCTATGTTCTGTTGGAGTATTGCATTTGCCGGAAAGTTAAGTCGTTGTGAGCAGTTGAAATCCATTTTTGACACGAGGTAATGTGGATGAGGACAAGGAGGTGGGAAAAATTTAAGAATGAGAAGAAAATATTCACTTGTGAAGACGAAAGTAGAAGAAAGGAGTTGACAGCTGAATAAAACATGATGAAGATCGTACTTTGGGAAGCAAGTATATATCAATAGTATTTGTCTAATAGCGCAATTACGAAGTACTGCGTCATCACATACGTTCCACCCTTAACCACAATTGAATCTTTATAAAATTTAACTTTCTGAAATAACGACTGTGATATGGCTAGAAGATATTTTGGTACGAATAGCAGTCAGTACTTGATCTTAGTTAAATAGTTAAATCAGAAGGGAATGCTGAATTTTGTTAGTTCGGCGGAAATAAACATGCGTAATAATTGCTGAATTAGAGGCAAAACCCCCCAACTCAACTTGTTGCCAGGGAAACTGCCGCCAGCAGACAACATGTTGACCTCATTCTAAATACGGAAACCTTTCCGGAAATCAACTGTTGGAATCTGTGTTTATAAATCTGCCCGATTTACGTGATGACAGGCGAGCTATGTTGTAGGGAACGAGAACAATAATGTCATCATCAATACTTTAAGCTGTAAACCTTTATGTCAAGCTTGGCGCTCACCCATTCTTTTGCGAAATGTCCGTGAAAAATTCAGTGTCATCATTTTGTCATTGTACTTTTAGTTCAATGTTCAGTGATAGAGCTTTTAACCTTGCATTTGTTGTTCATTCCGGTAATCTAGTTTATTTTTGCTCCATTCTTCTGCGAAATGTCCATTGTGGAATTCAGCGGAATGATTGTCTATACGTTATTCTTGGCATTATCGTTTCCATCAAATTTATTAAATAATATCATAATCAAATAGTAGCCTTTCTATTGTCATCCTTTATTTCAATAGTCTACTTTTTCAATTTTTTTGTTTTGTGATCATTGTTCATTATCAAATTGGTAGTAATTTTCTTGTCATAATATCCTTGCTATGAAAGTCGTCATCGTAACGGTTGTAATTAAGATAGTATATAATTTTTG
>OZ022583.1:929678-1022178 GCA_963669155.1 Arbacia lixula | reverse complement strand
ATTATCATGCGTTAGCCCATACGCAAATATAACACTGGTGATGAATGAACGGATTGTGCAAGAATCTGACAATTTTTACAACGGTTTCAGACACTTCAGACACTTAGGTGTGTATAATAGGTGGAAATATAATATCCCGCACAAGCCTATTAGAAAAAAAACACAGTGAATGCATTTACACCCCGCAGAACACTTACACTAATACTAGTGTGAAAATTTTACTTTCTGAAGTTAAGTAAATTTGCTCTCTCCATCTCGTCACGTTCGAAGGAAATCTAGGTTTTCCCGCTGTCCTGTACACACGTTTCTAAAGTGATTGCGGATACAACACACCAGCACGCGTTAATTATCCGATCCAGAGGGAGGGAAGGACCCTTGAGTTGACCCGCCTGCGGGCCAGTCTCAAGCGACCTACCTTCTCACAAACAAACATCCATTAATCTTACAATAAGCAACAGAACAGCATCATGCTTCAAGCACACTTTGAAGTTGATCTACTATATTTGAATGAAGCTATGCATGTTATTTCTCATCACTTTGATGAATTCAATGTAACGATTCAAGCATAAAGAAACTGAACAAGAACTAAAAGAGTTAAACCTTTTCTGGATAATAATCGGTCATATTGTATACATTGCACATGGTCATACTCGCCCGCGAGTAATATGGCAAACGAAATGGTCATAGATAACAAAACCTTCACCTAATTCATCCAATTATCGTTACAGTGCATATCATCCCCAGCCTGAGTGAAGGAGTTTGTTCTCCGTAAGTTTGGTTAGAGGGCACTTGTCTAGTAACATTTCAGGTAGCAACCTTGCGGCCGTATCCTTTCATGATACATGAAAGGGTTGAAGCCTATAGAGGCAGGGAAAGGATCAGAATGGGGAGGTGGAGGATTGATAAGGGGTGGGGTAAAGGAGGGGGGTGTCGTAGGACCACAACCTTTTCCCTTCCAGCCCTCGTTATTTGCGTCCAAAACATCCACTCCTAAATGACTGATTTGTTTCTGATCGTTGTTTTATATCTAAATGTAGAACATATGATAAACAATAAAGTACATAAATTCACACTTGCACTACATTCACACTGGCCCCGTAACATAAAGGTTCGCGATCTATCGCAAAATAGCAATGACCAATCAACATGATTGTTGCATGCGCTTTAAAAAAAAAAGACCAGTAACCAATCAGGATTTGTCTTTCAAATTTTCGATTGATCGCAAACCTTCATGTTAAGGAGCCAGGCCGCGTTCAGTTTGGTGGAGTTATTTAAACTGTGATGCTCTGAGTAGAATATGAGATACAATGGAGGTAGAATAAGAAGGGCGGTGACTGAATAGTTGTGAGCTATTCACCAATAGTTGTGAGCTATTCACCAATAGTTGTAAGGAAGTGAAAGAAGTTAAGACCCTCAAAATGTGTGATGGGAAGAACGAGTTTTGCAGCACATTTTTTTACATGACTATTGAAAAAAAAATATTTATATTATATTAACCTTTCGTATGTAATGTAATTTTTACAGTATGTAATAACATCGATGTATTGTTAAACCGACATATTGATCTGCACATTGTTTGTTTGATTGATACATTTACTGATGAGTTAATTAATTGATTGATCTTTTAAATGCGACAAATAACCATGTTACTATACCATTTCCTTAAAAAATTCCTTTCTTATATTGATAATGATATGACAACGAACATAGAGTGCTCATTCATATTATACATGTACTAGGAATCTGACAAAGGGGTTGAAAGTCTCTCTTAACATATGCATTGTCTGCAATTCATCTTTAGAACCGCAGCATTTTCGTTCCTACGAAAGTGTTTACATATGTACACTAATCATATACAGAGAATACAGCATGTCGTACGTAAATAGCCAACCTTTAGAATTAAACAAATGAGTACTAAGGACCGAGACGAGTAAAAGAAAAGAAAACGAAGAGTAACACAATGGCATCAAAGTCAATTTACATAATTCCCACACAATTGTCTTAATCCGTGACCGAATCGTTCATCTATTTACGTCAATCGTGACAGTGCCAGCGACAAAATAGTGCATATCGTCACGAGAATGTTCATCGGAGAACAATAGGTGGCGCTCCCCGTATCAGTGCTGCCCGTCGAGTTGAGACCGAGTTGGACCAGTTTGTTAGGGTCACAACCCAGGAAGTCGACGCCGAACCTCCGCGGGTACCCGTCCTCGACGCGTTTGAGGGTGTCGTTATAGCGGTAGTACTCGAAGCCCTTCAGGAAGTAGGCCGCTCCGTCTGAAAGGTCACGTCATAGGGGAAAGGACAATTTTATAAATAACCTTGGAGAAATGCTTATTTCCAACAGTACGCTAGTCACTTGACAGGAGAATGCTACTTATTGGCAAGGTTACTGCAAAAAGCTCTTTTAAATCATTTTAGTGCTCGCAATTTGCCTTCGTGTACTACTGACAAAATTACTGCAAACTGCTATTTTTATTCATGCCGAGTCCTTGCCATCTGTCTTCATTTACTGAAGAAAATAAATAATACTGCCTGTTCGTGTTCATGTAATACCTGATACATTATAGGCCAATGAGTCAACAAGAAACACCTAAATTTATGGTGAAAATTAAACTTCTTCCCTCTCTTTGAGCCAGTAACAATGAAGGTTAATAGGACGATAACAAACAGTAATTTCCAGAAAATGAAAATGGAGGGTGCCTCAGAGTGTCAGACGTCAGATCCGTTCATGATTATTACATATGACACAAACATGTATCCCAGAACAAAACACCCGTTTCCTGCTTGTTGTAACATAACAAACATTTCCATGAATTGCGCGGGTACCCCCTGGAACAAGGTAGGCCGCCGATCCATCCCCCCCCCCCCCCCCTGTCAGATTCGTTCACGATTGTTACATATTACACAAAATTGTATTCCCGCAAATCACCTATTTCCTCCATATGGTAACTTAAACCGCCTTTCAAGGAACTGGACGGAGTACATACTGGAACGAGACAGGCCACCGATATTCTCCACTTTCTCCTCCCCCCCCCCCCAGGCCCGCCCGCGCATACGCCACCACCCCCGCCACCGCCCCCGCCACCGCCCCAACCCACACTGCTCAATCCCCACCCACATGGTAAACATACATTCACATTGACGTGATTTTCCACTATTTCGACGTATTCCAGCCATGCCAGTTGACCGCGTTGGAGGAGAAAGACGCAATGTGAAAGGCCCCATGGAAGGTCCATTATCGCTATCTGTAGCGTACAAACCGCCCCATGGGAACGTTCCCCTAGAGCAGTGGTTCTCACTCACCTTTATGCAGGAAGGCGGACGACACGGGGCTGGGCACGCCGGGGAAGACGCGCTTGATATTGACCGGGTAGCCGTCCTCCACGCGCTTCAAGATCTCGTCGTAACGCCACACCTTGCGTCCCTTGATGAAGTATGTCTTCTGGTACTCGCGGAAGCTCAGTACGGCATCCACATTGCCCGGAAGTCTTGGGTCCAGTTCTCGGATAGGCTTCGGGAAACCAGCCACCATGTGCAGTCCGTTATACTTGTAGTATTGGCTACCTGGGGTGCGAGTAGGAAAAACGGGCAAAGACAGTCATCAACCAGATTTACAATAATTTCGGGTAACGATGTCCATATTGGGTTAGGACGAGGATCGATGCTGTAGGTTTGAGGAAACCATCACAACGGTCAAATAACAATTACAACAGCAATAATACAAATGAAAGGATAACAAGCAAAGTGGTGCAGATTTTTAGAATATATCCTTGCTATTAAATCAATTGGGTGTTCATTTCAACTTTGTTTTATTCCAACAGATTTTGACACGATAAGAAGTTTCGTTTACAAAGTGTTGCTCAACAAAGTTCTGTAACAGTACAAAAGGTATGTATATAATACATGCAATACATTAAAAGCACAACACTATATCACTATAAATGTATAAATCAAAACCGGCTCAAAAACACTAATGAGAATCGGAAAATCAGATTTGCTATACATTTTTTCATAATGTTAACAATTCATTAACAATTTAACAACAACGTATGTTCATATAGAACGGCACGTAAGAAATACTCCTCGTGGGTCATTGCCATCATTTTGAATCTATTCCAAAAAAAAAAACCAGCAGATAAACATCCTAAAACGTATCAATTTGCCAAAACAGGGCAAAAGTAAGTGCATTGCATTTCTGTGGAAAAGAAAACATCTTTATAAATAGCGATATTTAGAGAGGGCGCCCAACCTTTAAAGAAGAAGATCATATGGTCGTTGTATCTCTCGTACGCAGCGTCGATGTTGTTGGGGAACGCCTGCCAGAAGCGCGCCGTGGGCTCGCCTGCCTCTCGCGAGATGATCTCCTGAGGGAACCGAAGCCGCCAGTACACCTCACCCTGTATCGGAGCAATAGAGAAAGTGAGGTCGGGTTAGTATCCACAGTAAGTTTGTATAGGCCAACGAAAACGACACGATCCGATCAGTCGTTAGACTCAGCGACTGGCTGAATCGCAAAACCCGGTCATGGGGTTTATGCAAGTAGATGATATCACGTTTCAAGACATGGGCCCTTATGACTGGAGAATCGTCAGCGGAGGACTTAACGGGAACTATTTTGTTGTTTTATTTCAGTAAAAGTATAGAACGAGAAACACGCGGGTGTGTTTGTGAGTTTGTCAAGAATTTTTACAAAACCTCATTTATGTAAAGATTGATGATGAAGTTTTAGAAAAGTATGTCTGTTTTACTTTTACAATTGTATTTCAAAAGCACAATGAGAGACAGGGATATAGAAGGAGATGAATAGGAGACAGAAACAGAGACGGACAGACAGCCAGATAGACATACCTAATAAAGTGAAAGGAGGGAGAGAAAGGAAAGGGAGCTCACCTGGAAAGCAAAGAGTTCTCCCCTGATGAGAGAAATGGCGTCGTAGGTCCTCTTACACCTCGTATCTGGGCGTGCCGTTGTTGCATCTGTGGTGTTTGGGCCGGGGTTTGGTCCTGGTTTGGGTCCAGGGTTCGGCTTCTTGGTTGGGCTGGGTGGACGAGGTCGTGGGTTTCTTGCGCCTGGTGTGAACATGTAGCGGGTAAACATGTTTCATAAATGCAGCTTCATAGATTAAGTTTTCTCTTTTTTTTAACGGTTTAGCTCTACGAACAGACGACTGTAACATAATGATCGGTATCGAAAGGTGACTACAAAGTGAAGGGTCGTCATTTTCGTCGTGGTCTTGAATCTTGATGAAGTCTACGACATCGGAATAAATTACCTGATCCTGGTTATGTTTTATTTTCACAGACTTTCTAAACATTTTATACGCCAGAAAGTAATAAACACAAAACTAATAAAGTAACACTGTATCTGGCACACCAAGCGTTAAACAACAAACATTTAAATTCGAATAATGTGTTTGATATTTCCAGCAATGTTTTCAATCTTGACGTTATTTTCCAAACAATTGATTGTGCAATATTCTGCAATAGTCAATGCTTAGTGCCTTACCATACAATCGCTGGATCCCTCTTCTGTCATCGTTTGGCAACCGGAAGTCTGGGATGTAGCCTGGGTAGAAGGGCGCCATCAACGCCTGGCTGTCGGTAGAGTGGCCTAAACCCAAGCTGTGTCCGACCTCGTGAGCTGCTACCTGGAAGAGGTTAGTTCCTGCGCGGATGGACAGGGCAGAGAGGAGAGAGATGGTTACAATTTCGAAAGTGTATATCGACACCACAGCGGTGTCCCCATCATCAAAATCGTATTAGGGACACTAGCAAGTTAGAAAGACCATACTGGGACAATGATCATCCCGTCACACTCACAGATGCTCACAGATGCGAGGGTCGTAACCAGACCCAGAGGTCAGTCATATCAGTGGGCAGTTGTTGGAAGACTACGATCGTCTTCATGGAACGATTATGACGTCATAATTCGTTGCAAATGTTGGCGTTGTAGCATGTCCTAGTCAAGGTGGGCATTATTTTGAATCACTTGAAAGCAGAGCCTACTACAACGAAATGGGGCCGCTCAAAATGAAGAGCCAACAAAAAGCAGAGAGCATTCAGAAAACAGGACAACATTTTCCTTGAAAAACACAAGAAACATTTGAGTCAGTGAATAGCTTTGTACCCTTTAAAGGCCCGAGTGAGGTTATTTCATGTAGCTGTACATCCACGGTTGTTTATGATTTTTTTCAACCACTTTTGTGTTGGCTTAGTTATTTTACGTAACGACTGAACCACGACACTTTCAGACTAGTTTGTTTAGTCATTTCCGCTTGGTTTAGCCGCTTATTGTTTCAATAAACCTCCTCTACTCTGCTGCTGTTTTTATTTTTATCTGTTAAAAGTATTATTGTGATAGACAGATCAATAATGGAGCACTCCTTATGTTGGGAAGTATTATCCATTCACATATTTTAGGGCAAGAGTAAAAATCATGTGCGTCGCTCCCAAGATCCCTCCCACCCTGCCTCCCTCTCTCTCTCTCTCTCTTTCTCTCTCTCTCTCTCTCTCTCTTTCTCTCTCCCTCTCTACCCCATCTATCTCTCTCTGCTTCCTTGCACTCTTGCACTCTATCGTTTTGTCTCTGAGTCAGTCTCTATAATTATATCCCCCTCTTTGTGTCTCCTTGCCCTCTATCGTCCTGTCTCTCTGTCTCTCCCCAATCCCATTAATGTCCCCTTCCATTCCATTCAATCAGTTTCTTATGGAGCTGTTATTTTTCATGAGTAATTCCATTACGATTTTAAGGGTGAGATGTATACTAATCCTACGCCGTTCTAGATATACCTTCATTGCAGTCATAAATATACCCTTATATCTAATATTTTATCTGTCCTATTGAAATCACTTCATGTCGTATCAATCGATCCTCATCACCTATAGTATCAAGGTCTTCCTCTATTGACCTTCGCCATGACAGTATCACCTACCCTCGTATGAATCCACCGTAAAGGTCTCCGCGTCATCGAAATGGACATCGCCATCGAGGTCGCCCCACCCGCTCTGCGGCGGGAAGGCGTGTGCCAGCGTCATGCCAGGTCCGTCGAACGGATACTGGTCGCCGTGGTCGTAGCGTCCGAACTTGAGGTAGATGTCCGCATGGCCGCTTTGAACCTCCTGGAACTCGAGCGGGGTGACCTCTTCCCAGACCTGGAAGGCTCGGCGCAGCTCGCTGTCGGTCCGCGACACGGTCATTTCTGTCGGGCTGTTCAGGATTCTAATGGTTTCAGGACGACAGAAATGGAGACAGAAATGACAAACATAAGGATAAAATTGGTGCTGCTTCTCACATAACTGAGGCAACAGCCCCTGATGTAGACAGGAATAACCGTCTAATTTGGGGCACTGACGTTGTTTGACACTATCCTCGTGCAGAGCGTTTAAAGGAGCCGGATGCAATCTCATCCGATCCAAAGACCTAACAGAGACTGAATTTTTTGGTCTACTCTTGATGTTGTTGTTATGTTCTCATTCCTAGTCTCCTGTAAGCAGCCTGTCATGATGCGGTCTCTATAGTATATGTGTGATGGAACTACAGGGGAACATCCAGGACGAGGGGAACGCGTAGCCAAACTCCATCTTATGATCCCCGTAATGAAAAACTCTGATACCTACTCACTAACGGCCACATGCGATCAGACGCACGGATAGGATTTGTAAAAGGTAGGTGACGTCACATTTCCAGCACATTTCCAGTAGACAAGTACAGGCTCTTAGTATTATAGAATCATGGCAAAATCGTGTGGTCTACGGTGGCATTAGCATTCTGATATTAGCCACGCTCACTCACCTAAACGTCAGCTTGGTCTTCTCCCACTTTCCTCCTGTGTGTGCGTAACGCCTCATCCTGCCGCCCAGCGCGTGGCCCGCAGCATCCTGCCCCGACGGGTCGGGCACACCACAGCGCCGCTCCGTCATCTTTGCCCGGGTGGGCGCGTCGATGCGGCCGGTCAGGGGCACGCCCATGTAGCGCTGCATGTTGACGATGGTGGAGGCTAGGTCTGTGTGGCTGATGAGCGACCCCGCCCCCTCGGCGTCCGTCTGGGGAATCCCCTGGTACCGATTCATGTAGTTCTGGAATGCGGCGAATAAATGTGTAAACAGTTTGAATGTAACTTCGGTCCATTGAAACAAGACGTAATTTGTGCAAAATATGAAATGGATCTAATATTCTTTGAAAACTTAAAGTACAACAATAACGATCTTACCTTCCTTCCTATATCCAAGGAGAAACGCATTATAGTGGAAATTACAACGACAGCAACACACTCACAATATGTAAACGTTCTAAGGTGCCACATACAGTCCTGTATGAAGGATAGGCAATTTCTGCGACGCTCCGTAAATAGCTTCAACTCCTCGATCTATTTATCTCTTTAAAAACTATTTAATTTGTGTATCATGGGACTCATGTTACAATCATTGTGACCTCAACATATTTTTTTTAAAGTATGGACACAGGGCGTTGAATTATGCATGCCCCACCCCCTCTTTATTGACCCCCTGCAATCATGAACTAAAAATATTTGGTAGAGATTCTATTGTATGAACACACACTTGTATGTTTTTGTTTTGCCTATGGAGGCATTGAAGTACGCATGCCCCCCCCCCCCCCCACATACACACACCCACACACCCTCACCCCGTCACACATACTACAGATAGGGAAGTCCAATTTGGAAGGGCCACGTAAAGGAAGCTAGCTCGAGGGAGTAGAGCACGCGTGATGCATGCTGCCAGGCCTGGCTGGCCCAGGGGGAAGGAAGCCATGCAGGCCGAGCATCACTGGTGCATCCTGAGCATAGTGAGGGGGTGGGGTGTGAGTGTGTGTGTGTGTGTGGGGGGGGGGGGTGATTACGGAGCCGAGCACACTGTTTTCTTCCCCCCGGTCCTATCGTCATGAGATCATGATCATGAGGGCAAGTTTGGTTTACTGGGTATAGATAGAGAGTCAGCGGAACCAACGTAAACGACATTAATGCTGGGCCAAAAATATTCCGCAAGCTACAATGACAATGCTTCTGAAATACAATACTTCTTGGACTAATTGAGCATTAAATAAAGAGTCTAGTACTCATAATATTAGTCACTTTATCATTCCCTGCGGCGAAACGATGAAGATATAGAGAAATAATAGCAGCCAGACCCCTTAAAAATCTCATCTTTCTCATCTTTTGCCTTCTACCCCCTTTGTCATACATATTGCCAACTTCTTTCTCGCCCACATACCGCAGTATTCGGACCTGACCACAAGCTAGGGGCCATGGTCTGATGGAAGATTTGAAAGGAAAGGAAATAAGGAATTGTTTGTCTTGTCATATCCAGGTTCACGAAAAGATCACAAACACACCGAGAGTCCCGTGACGAAGCGTCAGGCAAGGTTATCTCCTCACTTGTACTATAGATATTATACTGATAGATCGATGCATGGGTAGATAGATGGATATATGGATAGATAAATGGATGGATAGATGGATAGATAAATGGATATATAGATAGATGGATGGATAAATAGATACATGGATAGATAGGTCGATACATAGAGAAATATAGAGAGGGAGAGCTGAATGGATTGAAGGATATATATAAATAGAAAGATTGATAGAAAAATAGATGGATAGATAGATGGATACAAGGATGAAAAGACTGACTGACAGATGAAATAGACTGATAGAGAGAGAGAGAAAGAGAGAGAGAGAGAGAGAGAGAGAGAGAGATTTAGAAAGATATGTAGGTAAATGATAAATTTAGATAGATAGATAAATATATAGATAGATGGATAGGTGGATGGATCTATGGATGGATAGATGGACAGGTAGAAATATAGATTGATAGATAGATTAATATGAAGACAGAAAGATGGGTAGGTAGATAGACAGACAGATATAGAGAAAGAAGATGGGAGATTGATGGATAGATGGATATGTTTGAAATATCATTAGATAGATAGGCAGATAAACAGATAGGAAGATGAAATTATGTTAAAATACGGCGCACAGGAAAGCACACATGGTAGTTTATATTCAAGTTCACGGAAAAGGTGAAAAAAATGATAACATGCAAGACATACCAATCTTTGAACATAATAATGTAACCTGAATATCAATATCCAATATCACCTTCATCGTATGTCATATAAACTCACTGAGATATGAAAGCTATCAAATCATGAATTATAATGTATGGTTTGTGAAACCAAATTTCTGCTGACAATTTGTTTCGAAACAATTCGTTGTCAGGTTAGTCACCCTTCACTTCGATGATCTCTGCCCTGCACAGATCCCAGGTTTGCCCAAATTTGGTCTCAAAATTTGTTTAAAAGAGAGAAAACATGTTTCAGATCATGTTTTGCCAAGGTCATTTGAGGAGTACATACAACATGAAAGCAAAAAAAAAAAAACACACACAACAGCGCTTTCTGACGAATGACCCCGCCCTTTAGTAATCCTCTATCATCTCATTCTCTCTGCTCTCCCCACCCCATAACCTATAGAAATACGATGGGGAAAAAGATAAAAGAGGGAGAGGATAGAGAAAGAGAGAGAGAGAGAGAGAGAGAGAGAGAGAGAGAGAGAGAGAGATGTAGAAATCTCTCTCTCTCTCTCTCTTTCTCTCTCCTCCCTCTTTTATCTTTTTCTCCATCGTATTTCTATACGCTATCATACTTTTTTCTCTCTCAAGCATCCACAGGCAGACACATGCTGTAACTCTCTATTCTTGTATCTTTCCTCTCCCCGTGTTATCTTCTTCTTTACCCTGTTTACCACTAACGTATTTCCTTTTCGTTTTTGTCCTCTTCAAACTTCCAAACTAATTATAAAATATTGATATTGTTAAAGGTCATTGCGAACAATCTTTTTTTTATATTCGATAATATACTTTTCAACAGCCTGCATATGCAATAACCATTATGTATTCTTTACATCGAATATCATTACGTCATTGGTAAGCACTTATCCGAAGTGAAGTACGGACACTGTACATATTCTTCCTGGTTCTGTATCCGGTGAGCATTGCAATTAAAAGCCGAATAGGTATATTATTTGATTTCCAGCTTCCGGTTGAGATCAAAGGTACTTACACGTGTTCATGTCCTCACTCATAGATCCGGGAAAACCGGAAAATACGGAAATACAGTGAGAGGAAACAATTTATATTAAAGATTATGATGAAATATGAACACATGCACAGTCAACAAGGAGGTTGTAGTCAGATAACCAAAAAAGTTTGATTGATGCGCTGCTTGTGTGCTTATCACCGTCTCCAATATAGGTCCTCGTCATGTCGTAAATAGTGTCATCCTTCTTTGGAATATGCGAAATAGAACTCCTGCCCCCAACCTCCATAATTCGTTGTGGACTGTATATCGACACCGCTGCGGTGTCTGCAATGTAAACATGTTGTGTTGGAAACACCACTTCATGCATGCATTGCCAATTTTTTTCTCTGCGGCGAAGTGGGATAAAAGTGACCTAGAAATAAATTTTGTGAGACGATTTAAACTGCCCAAATTAGGCCTAGGGTTTGTGTTAGGGTCATTGAAAGGGTTAATATTATGTTTAAGGTTAAGGTTAGGGTTAGAGCAAGGTTTGAAAATAAGAACTTTCATATTTTGACAACATTCGCGTTACATAAAAGCACATATTCGCTTGATTTTTTTTGTTTTGCAGTATCTTGCTTATTGTATTGTTTTATGGTTTGTGCACGCCACAGCCTAACCCTGCAGTGGTGCCGATATCATGGATATCAACCGTCGTTTTGATGATGTCACTTTCCACCATTAGCATGAGGCCATAAGCAAGCGGGAGTCGGTGGCGAAAGAATAGACTAAAAGCGTTCATACTTCGAGAAGTCGGGAAAAGGGTGTCACGAAAAAACGTACGAAAGGAGGAACTTAATGAGGAAGAAAGGGAAAAACAAGTGGGTGAACCAAAGAAATCTGATTATTATATTCAGCGTGATTGGTGCGGTTTTTCCTCATGATTAGTTCTTAATTGGTGCATCCATATCGTTTACATCTATCTCCTGCGTTGACTACGTACAGCACCCATCGCACCCAACGTCTCTACATGCGGAACATTTTGTTCTGTTTATTTTTCAGTTAGATACGTAGCAGCACAGAGTGATCTTAATACTGCGCCAACAAATCCACATATCAGATTGTCAATTACGGGCCACCAATCCCTGCCTGGTGTAAATATATATATAAATTATAAGACAACACCATGCCTAAAACCAAAACCATGACTGTTCAGTCATGCCGTCCATGCACGGTCAAGAACGTGTTTCATGCTGGCTCTAGTCAAGGTGGTTGATGTATTCACACTTTAATAACTTTTTATCTACCTAGTTGAAATGAAGGATCTTCTGGATCGCAATCGGTAATTAAATCAGGTTAATTTTGATAGTTAAACTTTACCAAATGAAGTCGAATGTGTACGTACAAACAGCCATTCACTGGCTTGAACTGGAGGAGGAATCAAATATTTGATCTTATGTATTTACCTGTGCTCTATCATATTCCCATATTTTTTCCGCATGAGTTTATTGTCAATATCGTCAATAGTTTTCTGATGTGTTACCAAAGTGTTGTTTGTTTATTTTATTTATGATGAACTATGGTGTTTTGTAACGCAGGCCATTGGGAGAAGCAGTGTCCCAATTACTGACAAGGCTTCCCTGGGGAATTGCAACTTGATATAATCCCCTGATCCACTGTTTTACTATATACCGACTGAACATATTGAGCGTCATGTAGGTAACCCCATTTAGTAACGATGATAAGAATACCAAGGAGCCTAGCATGGTATGGTTCTACTCTCCAACGGCCATGTTGGCAGGGGAAACTGAGCCATAGCCGCAGGGACAAAGTGAGTTTTGTAGCCTCTCTTTGTTGTCACCGATTGTTTAAGAAATCTTCCCTGCTTGATAATCTAGGCCAAGTGTTGAGTCATGTTTTATATCTGTCTTCGAAAAATTAAGCGTACTTCCCTTATTTCTTGGACCCTGAACTTGGAGGAAGTAATAAAAGCACTGGAATGAACGAGACCTAGACTGTAGCGGAACACTGTGCTCATTCAACAAACAGACTATTGAAACAGAAAACGACTATCTTACCCGTACCCCTAACTCATATACAATTATTTGAAGACAAATGCGGAGGTTCATGTTAAAGTTTTGTAGATGTTTTAGAATAATTGGTATTATGTGTTACGTTAAAGGGGAACATGGACATTATCCTTTTTCTTAAATATATATTTTTCCTGGCCATGCTAACAGTCCTGTGCCACACAGTAACATTAGTCTTGTAATCGAGACGTATTAACCATATTGATATGTAAATCGTGTGTATTATCTGTCATGTTTGTGAATAAATTAATGTTTGGCATATGAAGAGTTCAAGTCAAACTATGCAGGCGCACGTTCTTCTTTGTTCTCTTGCTCTCTACTTAAGAAATATAATTTTCATTCCATCATTCCCATGGAAATTATTGAAAAAATACAATTACAATTTATTTGGGGGGAATTTCTGATTTGGGTCTAATAGCTGGTCATTACTCTGATGCACGTGTTAAATGACTTCAAAATCAGTTTCCTTGTCTATTATTGGGAGGGAAGTTCATTTACAGTATTTCCATCAATTTTCCGTGTTTTTTTTATATATATTTTTGGATCTGTAAAAGGGCTACTTGTCCTTCATTCTGTCTTTATGAAGCTTGTGAGCTGCTCCTTTAACAGACGGTGGAACTGTCATAATTACTGCCAGCCTGTTGTGTTGCCTTGAAGGCAATCCACCTTTATGACGCATACTTGGTACGTCCAGCAAAGATACATAAACGTCACACAAAACCACAACAGCTCAGACCAGTAAACGTGACCGGAAGTGACGAAAAGAAAAGAAATTGAAGTTGAGGATTAACAGTGACAAGATGCGTCCGCTGATGACCAAGAAGTAAGAAAACACCAATACATTGTCCCTGCTAAAAATGATAAGCAAGTCTCACCTGTTACGACTGTGGTTGTTTCTAGTGTCACCTGTCAAGTGTCCAGGTATCAAAGAATTAACAACGGAAGGCAAGCTTTTTTTTCTCTCCATCCCATGCTAGTTTCGGCGAGCCTTGCATTACATTTGGCACACTTTGCGAACTGCAATTTGACTTGTATATTGTTTTATCTTGGTTTATTTTGTATCACCACTAATGATCATAATGAGTACATACTTGTTAATATCAAATGTGCCCAATAATTAATATCGGGCATAGGTCTGAGACTTGGTTGACGCTGTGTAGCTCGATCGCTCTATCTCTTAAGTATATATTTTATTTGTTTGATGAAGTGGCTTCATGGTTCAAAATGGCACAATGGATGTGATAACACTTTATGTATTCCTTTGGGGAAAAAAACTTTATCGTTGTTGTTTTTTTTAAGGGTTTGTGAGGGTCTGTTTTTATTTTTTCATATTTTATTATATAGTTTTATTGGGCAGACAAAATGAACAACAAATATTCGTTTCAAACTTTCAATTTTGTGGTTCGTAATCTCGCAAACCTCACTGTCATTGTTCACCCAACAGCAAACGCTATAATCCCTTGGATTACAGTCTATGATGTCGTCTGCAGTTATTCATCCAAAGTCATGTTTATATTCGTCTGAAGGAAACATGTAGGAGCTATATTTTCTCGTTTAAAACTACGTTAGAGGAAAAGGCACGAGCAAAACAGATGACGAAGCAAAATGTTTACTATAATATCAGTAGAAGGAAAGATGCTTTGTATTGTCCTTCCGGGTCAATCATCTTTCTCGTCTTTCTAATATAACTCATAGTCATCACAATCATAATCCTATTGTCCGATTGACCCCGTTTTCTTTTTGTTTCCTTCGTCCTGTTATCGTAAATACTAACACGAGAAATCAGCGAATATTTTTCCTTTTAACAATCATGACAATGATGAACTTTTTGTAGTACATGTTCCATCGTGCAGTTATGTGGTGATATAACATTTTTAATAATAATGATGATAAATAATAATGATTAGCGATTTTTATATAGCACACAACAAAGAGTGATTAAATATCTTATAGTTGGCGTTGCTCAGTGCGAAATGGGTTAAATGGCATGCTTTCAGGCAAATTAACTATTCATCTTGTTTGGGGTTCATAGAAGATAGGACAATTTCAATTCAAGATTTCACAGTCATTGCCTGTAGAAACCAAGATCTTGGAAACTTTCCACTACGATCATGACGATCATCATATCCTGCTTCAGACGTCATCTGCATTGTGTGCTGGATCGACTGCTTTCTCTTTGGTAACCCGAGAAGAAACAACATGACAGGATCTTCGGATTTACTTTGCGGATGTTTGATATCTGAACACTACTAGGTACCAGCACCTCTTCCCAAGTTGTCATCATATTATCATGATGATGTGACGAAATATGAGGTTAATCTCCTAATCACTGATGTCAGTGCTACTTGTTGTACAGATCTACGAGGACATTTTTCGTGTCTGGAATTTATGAAACGGCCATATTTAACATTTAATGGTTAAACGGTGTTAATAGTGCCTTTCTCATTGGGCTTAAAAAATCGGTGAAAGTTGCATAGTTGTCCCGGTCCCCTAACTTCGCGATTTTTCTAACTTCTCGATTTTTCTAACTTCGCGATTTTTTAAAGTCCATTGAGAATGGCACTTATCTCTCACTCTCACCGCCCCTCTCCCATCCCCTTCTCTCTTTAATGCCTCCCCATCACCATGCTAGTCACTAGTAGTCGCCCACAACCTTGTAGCCGCTCTCAATTCGTCATCACAGTAATCACAGGCGAGCGATTATCTCGTGACGTCTTCGGGCAGTCCGCGAGGGGGTACACAGACCTCATCATAGGGGAAACGTTACCATGGAAACGTTGTGACTAATCACATAACCTCAATGATTGAATGTCGACATCCCTGACCCTCTTTGTGTAAGAACATTTACAGGTACCCAGGAAGGTTCTATTTTTATTCCAGACTAGTACCATAACCGTGTCACGAGTCCAAGGTACTGTAGGAGGACAAATGGTTGTCGTATTTAATGTAATTAAAGCACTGTTAATTACCACAGGACTTCATGATGTGTGACCCCGGTATCAGCAGCAAACACGCACTTCCCGAGAGTTTGTGGTTTATTAATCAAATCTTTATTTGATGAGGGTAGTGACGTTTGGTGTGATGAAGACGGTGGCAAATCAAGTGCATATGTAATGCACCCACCTGGTTTATAGTTATCCAAATATTTGGTGAATGTCATATTAATTACCGTTAATCACGAGTGTTGGTTAATGAGAAACATCCATCTATATTTGACAAGCGTAATTTGAGATGATCACATGAAATTAAGAGAATTTATAATGATAATGTTGAAGTTAACAGTAGTAGATGTAAAGTAGTGGGTTTTTTTTTTTACAATTTAATAAGATAATCTTAACTGATAACAGAAGTGTGAGTCTATAAAGGCCAACTACCACTACTACTACTACTACTACTACTACTACTACTACTACTACTACTACTTCTACTACTACTACTACTACTACTACTACTACTACTACTACTACTTCTACTACTTCTACTACTACTACTACTACTACTACTACTACTACTACTACTACTACTACTTCTACTACTACTACTACTACTACTACTACTACTACTACTACTACTACTACTATTACTACCACTACTACTGCCACTACTACTACTACTACTACTACTACTACTACTACTACTACTACTACTACTACTACTACTACTAGTACTACTACTACTAGCTACTACTACATGAATTAACCTTGACAAAAAGTGCTGTATAGTTCGACTTGATGAACTCATGAGTCTTGAAGCACGATAATCCACTTCCTAACTTCTAACGTGGAAGTGCACAATATAGCACATCGCTCTCATTCATTCATACACACTATTATTACGATCCATGCATGTAGCATAAGCAGCCAAATTAATGAATTGCACAGAGCTAGTATACTTACTAAGGCAGCCTCAAGATCTTCCCGCGTATCAGCAACCCCTCCGCCGAATCCCTCGCGCTGACCGGGCCGCTGGCCCTGGACCAAACCGATGTCGACCCAGAAAATCACGGACACCAAAATAAACCAAAGTTGGCACGTGAACTCCATTGCTACCTTAATCTATTCTTCAGGATGGAACCCCTCAACACTTTTATTGTTGAATTATCGTCCAACTCCAAAACTTATTGAAGTGTGAATACGTTCACGAAGATGACATTAACATTCCATAGCTCTGTTGTGATGATATGTCCCTAAACCTCTCACAACGCACTCTACCAAAACCTCACCAAGCAGTGACGAACTGTTAAAAACGTTGCTGGCATTGACATTTGAAGTCCTCTGAGTATAGCAAACTATTACTCAGCCTTGCCTATAACGTTGACAGACTAGTGGCTACCCAGTAGAGGAGGCCACGCGAGTGAGTTCAGAGATTGCCAATTTTTTGATCAGATGAATGAAAACAATACTGACGATGATCAATCGCGAAATGGACGCGGAACCTGAAAAAGGAAACAACTTCGACGCGATCGAGGTGTGGAAAAAATGCGTCTGGTGTCGACGGAGGCGATCCGCGTAGAGTGCAACGCCGAGATCAATCCTCTTCTTGAAAGTACAGTGAATGCAGTACATCGACTGCTGTGAGGAAGCTGAACTCGTGTAGTCCACCCTCACCCCTTCAGTGCTATCGTAGGCTACGAATCGATACTTAGCAACTCTCTAAAAGATTTCCATTCGACGGAGCAAGTGTCCATTGGTAGTGTCGGATCTTAGATACAATATTTCAATCACAGTGACGAATAAAGATTGAACTAGTTTGTCGCGGGGTTGTTACTAATCTGACTATTTTGAGTAATATCCTCAATGTAAAAAAGAGAAGTTCCTTCACACTATTAGGGACTGCTCGAGCAGACTACAGTCCAGCCGTAAGTGTCAGAGAGCCTCCCATGTGTTTCGCTGAACCACGAGGGCCCGCGTGACTCCAATTGTGACTCCGGAAGCAGCGAATGATCGGAGCCCCCCTTGGCGACGGGGATACCCTTCTCATGAAAGGTCGGAGGTCAATCCATGACTCACGCTGGCGGAATGCCGAGGCTGATGTGGTCACGGGTTTCCCGGGTAACGCGTTTGAGTTCGGGGGTTGCAGGGGCTATGCGGTATTCTCGCGAATGGGTTCTGTCTTGAGGTCGAAAATAGTAGGCTCTTATTGGGGACTTATTATAAGCCTATCGAGTTCTGTATGTGATGAATATAAATTTCCTTAAATCCTCATCATTGATCATAGCGCACATTGAGCCTACGTACTTGCTCCTCCCTTCTCCTCTATGCTTCCTCCTTCGTGTTCTATTGCTCTTTTAATACATTGTTGTTCTTTCTTCTCTTATGTCTTCTCACTCGGCACCTAGCTACCCCCCGGGGCTACCCCCTACCCCCGCCCCCTCCCTCCCTCCCCCCCCCCCTCTCTCTCTCTCTCTCTAATTCCCTCCCTTTCTCTCTCTCTCGCTCTCTCTCTCTCTCTCTCTCTCTCTCTCTCTCTCTCTCTCTCTCTATATATATATGTGTGTATATCTTTCATATATATCTTTCTTCCTTTCCCACTTTCTTTGTCTATCGTACATGATGTAAAGAATCACCATTGGTATCCTGGGAATGATTGTTCAGCAATCACAGCCCTCCCCTCTCTCTCTCTCTCTCTCTCTCTCTCTCTCTCTCTCTCTCTCTCTCTCTCTCTCTCTCTCTCTCTCTCTCTCTAATGCCTCTCTCTGTGTCTGTGTCTCCCTCTCCCCCTTCTTACCCCCCCCCCCCCCCTCGTTTCCACTCCTTTTCACCTTTCTTTGTCTTTGTGATATGCTGTAAAAAAATCACTATTGGTATTTTGGGAATGATTGTTTGGCAATGTTCAGATCAGTTCCCTTCTGGCGTGTCTGTCGGCATTGCCAGAAGTGCGTCAATGAAAACGTTTTTGTTGATCATTTTAGATATAGCTCATTCAGTATGACACCCCTCCCCATCTCGGATGCTAGTCTTGCCAAACAAACTCCCACTTTAACTCTCTCAGGCAAGGAACTGAGTTAATGTTTAAATATGGGGAAGTTATAATTATGCTTGGTACTGAGAGGGTTAACCAACTCAGTCCCCGTAGACAAGAAATTGAGTTTGTCTTGATATGGGGCTGTCGATGCTTGGCAGGGAGTTAAGGGAATCGTATTACATGTATCATGAAATGAAGGAAATGCCCAGCTCATAAAGAGTTAAAGAGTCGCTGCGGCACCCCACCCATGGGGGAAACGTGTCTCACGTTGAGGTTAGCCTTGACTGGTCGAAAGACCGGGGAATAAGGTAGGATTGGCTGGCCATGCCCTCTGCCAAGGCCTCTTAACTCACAAGACACCTATATCATGATTATTGTATATCAAAACAATGTACGTTAACTTAGTTTTTATGCGGTTTAAACACCTAAGAGGGGGTTCTCAGAAATTGAGTGTCGAAACTATCTCAAGCATAATTATTATAGTAGCAGACCACAGTTTATCCAAAACATCCCAAGAGTGCCGACATGGCAGGTCGCAGCGGGGCATTTCACTTTTTACAATACCAGTAAAGTGGTGTAGACTATTCAACGTCTATGGGAACGTGGGGCACTCATTTTGAAAGGGTCTTTCCCTTGCCCCTATATCTCAATAATTAGGGAGCTCGAATAGTACATTCTTTGTAATAACAGGTCAAATTTAGTTGACGGAGATTAGGAATTATTCATAATGCCCTCTTCTTTATCGTAGTGCATGGTGCTCAGCCCCCCCCCCCCCCCTTCGATTCTACACCTCAAATCCAGCGTACGTATTCCTGCACTGAATGTTTATAAGTTTTACCGAGATCTTTCATCGCTTTCATCTGATCAATTTCGTATTGAGGAGTAACTTAATGTTATATGAACTATTGTACAACAAAACTAAGTACTAGCGGAGCCCCGTCTCTGATCTCGTTGGTACCGTGTGGCTTTCTATCAAAACGGGGGTTTTAAAGAGATGAGAACTTAATGAGAGGATTGTTCAAAGCCCGATGAGTCACGCTCTGCGTAAGGATAATGTAGGATACCCTAGAAGCTAAATGTCAACAGTCAGGATGTCGGAAATGTAGCCCTCGGATTCACTCGAGCTGAAAATAATAGAAACGTGATGAAAGAGTTCGCAACATGTGCTTTGTTGTTCCTGTTGTCTCGCCAGTGTCTGGATAGTAAAGGGAGAGAAGGAGAAACTGTAGAAATGCGATTAATGGCGAAGGGGGAGGGGGGGGGGGGTAGCGGGAATTGGATTTGCTTTCGTGATTTGCGAGTATCCCGAAGATTTTTTGCTAAAGTTACGGGGCGACATATTACAGCCCCATAACATACCATGCTGCTGACGTATAAAATACCACCTGTTACATGACACAGGAGACCTGTATTGGAAACGTAACTTCTCCTCTTAATAATAGTTTTGTTACTCGGTTGAGCATTAAAAAATCACATGTTGATTAGATAAGAACCCCATGCATGAACAAAAGTACAGATTAATAAAGCCATCTTCAGGTGTCTAGCATTGCGTAAAGGTATAAGATGTGTTGGTGCGTGTGGCGCGCGTTTGTTGACAGTATTTACTTGAGGGATAGAAGTAATAAACAAGATGTTCAAAGGAGGAAGAAGTTGCTCGATCCCTCGTCCCCTTACGTGGATTTCACCATGGTAACAATAGCTGTCCTCTCATGGACGTCTTTCGTCTTGGGTGATGATGGAATAGGACCTTTGGAAGACGATTCTCGCACCCGGGCCTCCTCGTTTTGACCCGTTTCTTTTCGAGATGTGCTGCTCGCAGCGGAAACCCAGCCCTCTCCCGAGCGTTCCTGTTTTGCTTTAATGGATGCCAAGCTGAGGGTCAAGGGTCAAGCGTCAAGTCGGTCGAACCGTACTGGTGTTGTATCTCGTTTGTAGACAAAATCAAATTATGTAAAATAATGCAAGAACCATATTAACATAATATAGCACCTCCTCAATAAACGCAGTTTGTTGAACTATTCAGCTTTTCGGTAACGGAGAATTCAAATACAGTGTTCTAGTCGGATGTACAGGCTCTTCTTCCTCTACAATTGGAGAGTAAAGTTGCAATCTTAGTATGGTTTGCATGATCATCATGTTTGACTAGAAATGTCTCGGATAAAAGCCTAGATTGAATAATGTAGATTGGATTGGGATGTTGAAATCCATTTTGTCACTGTAAGGGGACTACGGGTATTAGTAGACTGTGGGCTACGAGCCCCTCCCCCCGCCTCCAGCCCCCCCCCCCCCCTTTTTTTTTAAAACTTAGCCAGCACCATCCATCAGCTATCAGAATAGGCATGTTTGCCTTTGAATCGGTAGTTGGTACTTGACATACAGAGCCTTTGCCATGGGAACGCATCAGTGAAGTGTAGGCAATGTATTCTATACGACCCCCCCCCCCCCCAAAAAAAAAAAAAAAAAAAATATTCCTTTGAAATGTAAAGGGCACTATAAGGCACATTTGTTTACTGATTTTTCATATTGTGAGGCATGTTCTCACACACATTTTCTTCAACATTGGCCTACCGTGATATTTGAACGACTGTTTACAAAATGCAAAAGTAGGAACATGCGTACTTATCACAGCAAGTCAAGGGTCTAATGGGCTGAATCAACCCCACCTGCAGCGCCCCCATTATCCCAACCAGCTGGCAGAACTGGGGGAATAAAATTCCTTCCGATTTCTTCCAGCCAACTACCGAACAAACCACTACCTCATAAGTCTTGCGCCCTCTCATGTTCTCAGGACATGTTAGGAAGTTGCCTACATTTGGACATCAATCCAGGTCCATATACTCGGGCTGATCTATCTGCTCTACAGTACACTAGTGGTGTTGAACTTATTCTTTGGGAAACAGAAGCTTGCGTGCCCATTCACCTTACGTCACGAACTATCGCTCTTTTCGCGACCGGCAAACGGCAGGGTTCGTAGCATTATGAGATGCGTTACAAAAACTGTTTTTATTTTTTTTATTATTTTATGAGCGAAATAATGAATAAATTTGACTTCTGCACACTTTCAGCTTTCCATTGATATATGGATCGCGATATTTTTGGATTTTCTATGAATATCAACTTTAACGTTTCCTAACAAAGATAGAGCTAGGAATCGCTTTATTTCTTGTAGATTTTGTTTTTCTCGGTGCATCCTTTCCTTCCTCCTTTTCCACTTTACCTCTTAGACACACACAATCACACTAACACGTAAACTCGCACTTCTACTAAGTGTAATAAAAAAACTTGTGACACTTTTGAAAAATGATTACAGATGAGTTTCAACCCAAATCAAGCTTAAATAGGCACATCATAAAGCCAAGCGATGCCAAGCGATGAGACACGTTTTGTGACATTTCTTCGATTACTTTTCTTCTAAGAACCCTTGGTATATTTGAGATTTTCACTTTTGGACAAATTTTGAAAATATATTATATTATAGATTTTGAGGTTTTTCTTAGGGAATCCCTCCTTTTTTAATTTCCTATTAATGCGCAGACAGACGCACACACACACACACACACACACACACACACACACATAAACCAAAAATAATCTGATAGTCCTTTTCTTCATTCGTTTTCCTCACTCCCTCAAATTAATAATTCACTGAACAGGAATACACTGTACATGTTTTTTAGTGTAATTCATTATTCCTCATAATACACAGATACATGCACCTTCAATATGCGCTGGAAAGAGGTCCGTACAATACATACGGTGTTGTGTGTACGAATCTCTTCCAAGTAGATACAAACATCCATCCATTCCCTTGGCAAACAAGGAAGATCATCTCAAAGATATTACCGCCTAGTACACATGTATATTCGTATCTTTCCGCAAATTGAAAAACATACGCACAGCAAGAAAACAATACTAATATATACACGTAATGACAACAACAAAACGATACGCATGCACATGTAAAATAATATACACTAAACAAGGTGCGTATAATCGTGCAGTATTTATATATTGGTTTTCAGCCTCCGAACCACAACTCCTGTTTGGTATCGATTACTTTTCAGTTACTTGCATCATCAAACCAATAGGTATATCGTACATTGGGTATAAACCTGTGCACAATCAAAACCACTCCTTTCTTTTTAAGTTCGTTGAACATGATGAGACAAAAATTGTTATATCTTTTTACAAAATAATCATAAAAATATTTCCACTTTTCTGTCACTTTGCGTCTTTGAAAAAAGGCATAACTATAATCCAAGAAACATATTGAAAACGTAGAAAAGGAAGCTGTGAAAGGAAAAGGTATATAATGGATTTCGCCATGGTAACGGCTATACGGCTTATATCAACTCGACACGAGTAGACAGTACACAATATCAAGGGAAATTTGTCACATATTCGTTTTCATCTGCAGTCTCGCCAGACATTGGTCACTCTTCAAAACTGCATTTACCGCTGTCAAATTGACATCTTTTTATCAATATTAATCTACATGGTTTTGTACAGAGCCATTTATATACAGAGTTCGGCTAACTCGGTCAAAAAAAGTAAGATGGCACGTGCTGCTTTGTTGGACAATTAGATAACAAAATATTATGCGCCATGCTGTTACATATTGAACCCAGGTTGGCTAAACTCTGTGTATAGAATGTTCAGGTTTTATACTATTATTACCACTATTATACTTATATAGATTACATGTTTCTCTGTGGTGATAGTTTTTGACAAGACTCCATCTGACGTGATATGGATTTAATATTCATGTTGGGGAAAGCAACTCATTAAGAATAAATTAATTTACTTAACGTGCTAGCACGATAATTTTTCATTGATTATCTTTACTACTCTGCATCCATTTCAATCCCCTCTCAGTTTCAAACTGCATGTATAGTATTGGTACACAAGCCTGCCGCATCTGCTTTAAAAATTACAAATTAAAATCTTACAAATCTTGTCAAACTAAAACCCATTCCTCATTGTCACACAAACCCTATTGCAATGGAAGTCACTTTAAAAAAAATCACACACTTGCAAATAAAAACAATTTCATGTGCGTATTGTAACAAACATTCATGTATAAAATAAAAAATACCGTTTCTCAGAAAAATCTGGTTCTAGCCATGTAAGAAGAAGTAAAAACAAGAAAAACAAAGGCAAATGTGCACATACACCGATTACATTTATATCACTGATACCCACACACAAGCACAATGTGTGTGAATATTCACAAGGGGTTTTTTTACATGAGAAAAATATGGCAGTTTGGATGACTTCGGATCCGTTCTTGTGCAATTTCCTTTATCATGATTATGTTTAATATCAAAATGATTACTGCTTTATTTCCTTTCTCTCGAGCAACATTATTACATATGAATGCTTTATGTATACAGGCAGAGTTATTCTCTTCTTTGGGTGTATTCATGGTTAAATAAAAAAATACATAGCACGCAAATAGTTCACTGAATTAGACCTACGTGTGAACCTGTAGTCAGACTTCCAGCTCTATGATGGTGATAACGAGGGTGGACATATTAGAGACATTAACCACTCATCATCATCAGACATCATGCTTGAGTTACCCCTGCAGCGTATGGTTAACAGTAGTTCCATGGTTGAAAATATACCAAAAAGAAGCCATTCTAAATGTATACTTCACTACAATATCACAGGCATGAAATAAATAAACTTGAAAAGGTATTTCAGTTGCTTAAAAGTTATAGCTACTGTATGGCTACACTTTGTGCAATCTCAATTGTAAAACATAAGAATAGCAGTAGTTATATAATGGCACCTAGTTGTAGTAGTATCGAAATAGTAGAAGTAGAAGCAGTAGTAATAGTAGTAGTCGTACAAGCACAAAATAGCATCTTCTACTAATATTGTGATATATTTGAACACTTCATGTGTACTACGAGTATTACTTCTTCTACTGACAGTACCAAGAATAACAGTGATAAAAGTAAGCTAAGAACAATGATTAAGTGAACAACAAGAAATAAAATATTGTTTAACAATAATCTGTTTTTCAAGAGCAGTTCATAGCAAATTGCTCACTGTTCCATAGCAAGTTCTGTATGTCTCCTTCACAGATGTTGAAATGAACCATCTCACAGCATACACGATATATGACAAACAGTTTCTTTGAAGTGTAACAATGGATCGGGATATGATATGAACATATGAAATCTACTGCAGGTATCACAGCTCCAAGGAAGCAACACTGGAAAATTTAAGCTCCACCTATGACACATTTATTGCCACATTTTATTTTTTTTTGTAAATTGCTTCCAGGGATTTCCTTTTCGTTGTATATTTGTGTTTTACATTTTCCCCTACTTGTTAATCCTACAAAAATTCATATTGAAAATTCAAGCTGTGAGTGAAATGGGCGATATAGATGAGCAAAAACACATCTCTGAACCAACCACCAGCACCGGCCATAGAGAGAGAAATGAAAATATGCTGGAAAACGACTCCCCTCCATGTATACATACAGCACAGCCATTCAATAGAACAACAACGGGTTTCACTATGCAATTTTGAATAAACAGTTCATGAAAGAAATGACTTGGTAGCACTAGGATATACGTTTATGTACCTCCAGGTATAAAAGAAAGATATTCGGTAACGACTTGGCAGTTGTAAGGCGAGTTGTTAAATAATAAATAGTCAAGGTTTAGGTTTATATTTTATTTCTTAGTTGTTTTCAAGCCCTGATGGCACAAACTTCAATATCAAAGCAGAGCAAGTACGAACTATACATACCTTGTAAAAAAAAAAAAGATATACACAATACAAGGTTACTGAAAAATTGTCTTTACCAATTTTTCATAAGGTGTTATTAATATTCCTACTGAATTAAACACTAGTGAAAATCAATTCTCATTTTGGTGTGAGAAAGAAGTTATCTCAACAACAATAACATACTACCCAAAACATTCATAAACCAAACATGGTGCATTGTGAAATGTTAGTCGTAACACAAATCAACTCACCGGTGAAAGTACAATGTTGTATTCATTTTTGGACTTGTGAGAGTGTATGGAACATGAAATGGTCAATAACAAATTGTCTTCTTGAATCAATTTACTGCTTGTTACTAATCCATTGAGTCAAATAGCTACACAAGGTATATACTATCGAAAGAAAAAGACAAATTGTTAATTTTTGGTCACAAAAAGTTACCTAATGTAACATTGCTGAAATGACTTCAGTACCTGTTTCTGTATTTCTTGGCTTTCTCTTTGTTGTGTGCCCACAGTTTACAACTAGAGCACACACATTAGCTTTGCCATGAAATCACTGCTAGTATCAATCAATGTAATACAATCAACTTGCTTGGAAGCACAATAATGGAAGAGCTAAAGAGGAATAAGAAACAACAACGACAACAAAAAGTTGACAGCGCTGAGTGGACTGGTATGCCTCCACCTTCCTGCGCAGACAAGTTGATCGTAGGATGTCTCAACTAAATGCCCTCTTGCTGCATGACTAAATTGAAAAAGACCTAATTATCATGGTACTAAAATTGGTGACATTTGGTCAAATATTTCACAAGTGATCACTAAAACAATACAAATGCACAATTTGACCTTGAACCTATGACCTTGGACTATTTCACCCAAAATGTTATCAGTTAATTTTCCTGTCATAGTTATCATTGTGTAAAGTTTGGTGAAGTTTGGTAAAATGTGAGTCATCACATTAAAAGTAAAAGTTAAGGATTAAGAATGACCTATTCAGCCTATGTCAACCACAATTGAACAATTTACTTGCCCTGTCATATACATTTATTGAAAATTGATCGCATCAACGTGTTCCGGACAGAAATCTGAAAACATGGTGCCATCCGCCGACTTTGTGGCGGATGGCATAAAAAGGAACTAGCGTAACTAAATATCTTATGTTCCTAGTACTAAAACAATGAACAAAATCAACCACCAAGCAATTGCTGGGTACCATGCACTGTAATTGCATACTTTTTACTTTCATTTTAGTATGAGCAAATATGTTTTGGAAGCCTTCAGTGCAGGAATTCATGGCTGTGGGTTTTTTAAGGATACCATGACCCCTAACATGGGAGTTATGCATGTATACACATAGAAATATAGTGTCTGGAAATGTATACATGTTCACGAGCACAATCACGTATTTTGTGACCAAAATGTGTTAGTAGAACCAATGTTGTTATATGTTAAATGCAATGGAAGATTTGTATGTGAAAAGACACTAGGAATGATAACCTTGAATTCTGTCCCAAGATTGCACCAACTCTCTTTACATTTTGTGCATAAACACGCAGAAAGACAATAACATCACAAGACCACATACACTGAAAATGCATACAAGACACCCAAGAGAAAAAAATATTGTAACACTATGTGATATAATGATATACAATCCCTTTGACACAATGCAGTACACTGTAACACCGTAGTACAGTGTATGATGTATAGGAAGGCAGAAGCCTCCCTCTCCATTTCACGGCTTGCCCTGTCAGGTCCATGTCAAAATACAATTGTGGAAGCATGGCATTAGTGTGCAATTGGGCTACTCCAGCCACACATTGGGCTACTTTTATCGAACATTCACTTTATTCCTTCTCCTTTTTGTCTCGCCCACCGGAGGTGAAGGCGAGACTAAGGGATCCAAATAGCGTCCGTCCGTCGTCCGTCCGTCGTCCGTCCGTCGTCCGTCCGTCGTCCGTCCGTCGTCCGTCGTCCGTCCGTCGTCCGTCACAAATGTTAAAGTTTACCTGCAAGACTCTCTTATGATCCATAACTTCACATGGGTTGCTTGGATTACAACCTAACTTGGGTCATAGATGCACTGGGGGTACCTTCATGTAATGGTGGCGTTGGAGGTCACAGGATAAGGTCAAAGGTCATTTGAGGTCATACGTTAAAGTTTACCTGCAAGACTCTCTTTTGACAAATAACTTCACATAGGTTGCTTGGATTACAACCTAACTTGGGTCATAGATGCACTGGGGGTACCTTCATGTTATGGTGCTGTTGGAGGTCACAGGATAAGGTCAAAGGTCATTTGAGGTCATACGTTAAAGTTTACCTGCAAGACTCTCTTTTGACAAATAACTTCACATAGGTTGCTTGGATTACAACCTAACTTGGGTCATAGATGCACTAGGGGTACCTTCATGTTATGGTGGCGTTGGAGGTCACAGGATAAGGTCAAAGGTCATTTGAGGTCATACGTTAAAGTTTACCTGCAAGACTCTCTTTTGACAAATAACTTCACATGGGTTGCTTGGATTACAACCTAACTTGGGTCATAGATGCACTGGGGGTACCTACATGTTATGGTGCTGTTGGAGGTCACAGGATAAGGTCAAAGGTCATTTGAGGTCATACGTTAAAGTTTACCTGCAAGACTCTCTTTTGACAAATAACTTCACATGGGTTGCTTGGATTACAACCTAACTTGGGTCATAGATGCACTGGGGGTACCTACATGTTATGGTGCTGTTGGAGGTCACAGGATAAGGTCAAAGGTCATTTGAGGTCATACGTTAAAGTTTACCTGCAAGACTCTCTTTTGACAAATAACTTCACATAGGTTGCTTGGATTACAACCTAACTTGGGTCATAGATGCACTGGGGGTACCTTCATGTTATGGTACCGTTGGAGGTCACAGGATAAGGTCAAAGGTCATTTGAGGTCATACGATAAAGTTTACTTGCAAGACTCTCTTATCACACATAACTCATCACATGTTGCTACAATGGCAATCAAACTTGGATGATGGATGCACTGGGGGCACCTGCATGTTATTGTGCTGTAAGAGGTCACATGATAAGGTCAAAGGTCATTTGAGGTCATACATTAAAGTTTACTTGCAAGACTCTTGGTGAAGGCTTCCTAACTTGTGCACAGAATTGTGTGAGCATGTGTGAGCATTACTGATGTAGATTTAGGCAAACATTACTCATGCACATTTATGCAAATTTATTCAAAGTCACTATTTTGCACCTGATTTTGATGTTGTCTGTATAAAGTTGCTTATTTGTTTGTTTCAGTTTTTTTTTGCGTAGCAACGGAGATTGCGATATTTCTGGTTATTTTCGCAAGTGGGCGAGACACAATATTGCTAATGCCTTGTTTTTATCAGTCTCAGCGGGAGAAGAAAGCATGTATGATTACTCTACTGTAGCTAGTCCTCTGTTTGGCATATATGCCAGGCTAACTACCAGCATATCTTGGAAACATGATTTGATGCATATTACATACACATAACAAGCATCAATAAAATGTGTACTTGTATATACTGTATGATACAAATACTTTATGTAGTACAACTTACACAGGTAAGGTGGTATTCACTTGATCTTTTGTAGAACATAGTTAGTAATGAAATGTGGAAGAATGCATGTTTGAAAGCATGAGAGTAATGTAGTCTACTCACTTCAAAGACTTTCAGGAAATATTCTTAATTTTATCAAAGTCAGTAACTAATTTGTTAAGAAGGGGGTAAATGGTGTGTTGGGAGTCTCTGGTAATGGAGATGGGCGCCATGCAAGGTGAGGGTGTGGGAGGGGCGTGCTCCCTCTCCCTCCGTATGTCCTTCTTGTAAACTGAAGCATGAAAATTACCATTCAGAGCATACTAATTTCTAGATCTATACATGCAGTTCCTATTCACTAAACTATCACTAGCAGAAATCATCGTTGCTCAAATGCCTGAACCTCAATTCCAGACACAAATTACACGATGACATGATTACATAATTTTTTATTCAAATTTCTTTTTTTTCCCCCTTTTATCTACAGATGCTTTTTGGCCGTCATTCATACTTCACATTTCACACAATTTCTTTATGATTCTGATACAATTCTGAATCAAACACAATTGTCAAGGCATGATTTGCTAGTATATAAAATATGTCTTTCACCCAAAAGAAGACAGACAAAAAATTAAAATATATTCTTTATATTCACACATGCAATTTATAAATATTTGATGTATTGAATAAAGACTTTAAAGAATCTCCAAGCATTCAAATCGTGGACTCTTCAGCACACTCTTATCATTTAGGGCTGATTTCACTTAACATTAGAGCAGAAAGAGAAAGAGAAAGAGTTTGTTCAGCCTACTTATGTCATGCCAAAACAACCACTTCCTTACGTTGAACGTTTAGTACAGTATGTAAGGGGAATAACCATTGCGTCCTCATGCTAAATTGATGGCAGTAAAAGGAATAATAACTAGAGCAATTCGACTGCCACGCAGTCGATAAATATGCCTCCGCCTCTTTGCTATTCTCAGAAAATATGTATGTTTGGTGGGCAATGTACCATTGCTCCTATGTGAAATGAAAGTATCACATTTTCTTTTTTCAAGTTTAGCTAATTTTGGCAATGTTCATTGACCTTTGACCTCTTACTTCTTTGACTTCCAATCTAGCCAGTCTGTCTAAATCCATCCTTGCATCAAGTTTGTTTAAAATTAGCCAATTGTGGGTGAAGTTTATTGACCTTTGACCTTTCAGGAATTTCACGCAAACTTTACCAGTCTACCTCCATGAAGTGATACATCTCTATACTATGTTTGGTTTGAATTGAATCATTAGTATTGGATTCAATGTGAAAAATATCTATGTATTTGGGGGCAATTTTTAGCCAATTTTGGCAAAGTTCATTGACCTTTGATCCCTGACCTTTGAGAAATTTCACCAAAAATGTCATCAGTCTAGTACTGATCCATCTTTGCACCATGTTTGGTTGGTATTGCTCCATTGGATTTGGATATATTTTGAAAATTATCACTTTGGGGGCAATTTTTAGCTAATTTTTGGCAAAGTTCATTGACCTTTGACCTTTGAACTCTCAGGAGTTTTACCTAAACTTTCACCAGTCTACCTCCATGAAGTGATACATCTCTTTACCATGTTTAGTTAGAATTGCGACATTGGATTTGGATTTCGGTTTATTGTGAAAAATATCAATTTTTGCAAAGTTCATTGACCTTTGACCTCTGACCTTCCAGGAATTTCACCAACAATGTCACCAGTCTACCCCCAAGTAATGATCCATCGTTTCACTATGTTTGGTTGGAATTGCACCATTGGATTTGGATTTATTGTGAAAAATTGAAAGTTTGGCGCAATTTCTAGCCAATTTTGGCAAAGTTCATTAACCTTTGACCTCTGAACTTTCAGGAATTTTACCAAAAATGTCACCAGTCTATCCCCAAGTAGTGATCTATCATTGTACCATGTTTAATGAGAATTGCATCCTTGGATTTGGATTTACTGTGAAAAAGGTCAATTTTTGACAATTTTCACAAATTTCATTGACCTTTGACCTCTGACCTTTTAGGAATTTTACTAAAAATATCACCAGTCTATTCTCAAGTAGTGATCCATATTTGTACCATGTTTAATTAGAATTGCATCCTTGGATTTGGATTTATTGTGGAAAAGGTCATTTTTGGGCAATTTTTACAAAGTTCATTGACCTTTGACCTTTGACCTCAATCAGATTTGACCCCAATTCTACACACTTCATTAGTCTTATGCAATACATACATGTACCAAGTTTGAAGCAAATCTGCTTGACGGTTCTCAAGATATTGTCTAAACGAATTCGGGACGGACGGACGGACGTACGGACGGACGGACGGACGGACGGACAACCCGAAAACATAATGCCTCCGGCCACTTCGTGGCGGAGGCATAAAAATTGTCAAGTAAAAGCTATATACATACTAATACATTTGTAATGCACTCTAATTCCTATCTCATAGCTTCATATAACTCGGTCTTTAAAGCCAGCCTTAGGGGAGAACACTGTTGCCAATTTGACACACAACCTACGTAATTTTTAATCATATAATTCATACCTCAGAGCTTAATAAAATTTGGTCTTAGTTGGCAGTCCTCGGAAAGAAAATTGTTTTTAATTTGACTCACAACACATGTCATCCTGAACCACAAAATGTTTTCATGAATACTGCTTCTCAGCTATCCCACTGGAGTGACTGATAATATGACGGGAGCTCTCAATGATAGATCCACTACTTGCCCATGTGACCAAATATTGAATGCCTCGGTCAAATCATGGAACTATTACACAGGAGGGGACATGGGATTATCTCTTTCGAACCTACCTGGGACACAATGGTCCAAACCCAAAGTTTTTGTGGGAATGATCACAATGATGGAGAAACCCAATGGACATTAACTCACAAATTCATTGAACCATAAAACTATTTATATTCCATTTATGGATTTATGCACAAACATAAAAGCTCTTGTGGATTTAGCTTGGTTGTAGTCATAGTTCAATACAAGATGGGAAAGAATTTAATACTATTCAAACCTATCTGCAAAGACTACCCCAAGGGTACAAAGAACAGAAAAAAGTGTACTAAGGCGTTGTATAGAGGGGTGCAATTACATGCAAACTGCTTTGAACAGAGTTAATTTGAGCGGTCGTTACAGCACATGGTCTTTGTAAAAGTGGTTGTGAACAGTATTGACTGTTTTCTTACGATTTCTTTTTTCTTTTATGAACATTAATAACATCCGAGTGAGCACTTAAACTTTGGAAAATATATATATAACTTTTTAAATCTCCCAGACAAAATAAATTTATTAACACTGATTATTCAAATAAGCTATACAGCTTCATCAAAATATATATCTTTCATCTTAAATGTTCCAAACAAAATAGAGCTGTTGATAGAGCTTATAGCTTGCGTAGAGACTCTCTTCATTGTAGGTTTGAGCATAGAATGTTTGCTATATAAAATTAAAATATCTCAAAACTTTCTTAAATGTACTGTACATTCATCCTAATCTAATTCTACAGGTACAAATATAAACAATATATCAAAATATACAAGAATGGGACCAAACATGAATTTCCATTAATTTGCAAAGCACCTACGACAACCTGTATAAGAAAGAAGTCTCTGACTTGATAACAATTCGGATGTAACCTCTTAGAAATCCATGAGAAGGACGTAACCCTCATGTAAGCCTCTAATATGAATTTCAGTAAATACCAGTTTATATAAAAAAAAACACATAATATCGGAAAACTCCCCTTAGATTTATAGGAGCACAAAGACTCATTTAATGAGTTTTAGTGCCCTTTCCACATGGATTTGTTGATGAGTCATCTAAAAATAAAATAAACATCTTATTAAGGTGTATGCTAGCTATAAATCCTTGCAATTTTAGCAATTGACACATCTTATAAACTGTTCAAATGGGTCAAAAAAGAAATTTTGGTGAAAAGATAAGAAATGGTTAACATCATTGTAATGAGCAAATTCTTGCTGGATTTCAGTAGTTTTTTAACATGTTTGCCAATAAAATTGAGCATTGACAGGTGAGGCCTCTCTCTAAAAAAGGGCAGGAACTAGGAAAATACTGTATAAGAGGGCAGTCATGCATTGGACACCAAGAGTGTACAATGATGTGCGTGTACATCGATGTGAATGAAAAGATGCAAACACAAAAATCAGTTAGTGGGAACCACAGAATCATTCTAACTTGACAGCAATCCCCAAAACTGTTTTGAAATATTTCTGTACTTACCCCCCATAAAGTGAATGGGGGTGTGTGTGTACATATAAAGCTGGGTCTGTGAGAAATATGTGTACAGACAATCGCATGGGGATTGCATGGATGCTGTACAGAGCCATCCTCCCCCAATCACCCAGACACAGACAGACAGACAGACAGACAGACAGACAGACAGACATCTACCGTAGGAGAGCGTGTGCTACGAATCCATGATATCCACGCCCTCCTTGCCCGAGTGCGACGGCCCCTTCTTGATGAAGTCGCTGACGATGAGTCGGTAGAAGAGCACAAGGTTGATGCAGAAGATGGTGCTGAGCGTGTAGGGACCGGTGGTGCGGATGATGCTGGGAACAGCCTGGTCCGTCACCACCACCCACACGCACAGGAACCCCATGGATCCCATGCGGCACACCACATAGGTCAGGACGTTCATCAGCGCGTTGGCCCTATAGAGGGCGCTCTTCTTGCTGAAGCCGTACATCAGTAGCAGCTGGCGCACGTGCAGGAAGACGGAGTTGAGCTCCAGGATCATGGCGATGTTGATGGTTGCATACAGCTGACGTAGCGACAGGATGGTGAAGCACAGGAACAACACCTACACAGCCATAAACAAAATGGATCAGGATCACATCATTTTTGATGTAATATCATTGTTTGCAGGAATTATAAATACCACAGAAACCACTAATGAGCTCTGAGCATTTTAATGGAAAAGTCCAACCTGCAGTCAAGTCAGTTTTAATAAGGGCAGAAACATGATAGCAACATATTAGGAAGTCTTGACAAAAATCTGTCAGAATAACAGAGAAGATAACAGGGTTACAAATGTTCAAATTCAAAACTTTATGACATACTTTGCTTAAATTTGTGTATAATTTCTTTATTTCCATTTTCCCAATCCCATTTTACTGATTTGATGTCTTTACACACACCTCCATGAAAAGACTGATTATTTCATCACGTAACAGGAAAAAGGCAGTTTATTGCACCGTACAGCACACAACATCAGAAAGCAGCTCAAAAGTGACATCACAAAAAAAAGTAATATGTTGCTTTCATTAAGACTAATTTGACTTTAGGGGGATATTCCCTTTAACTCTTATGAGCTTATGGCCCATAGCCTTGAACTGTAGTGGCTTTCAAATATTGAGGGGGGGGGGGGGTGCAGCAATTATTCTTAAATGGTCAGAGCTCGTTATCACTGGGTTCGAGTGCATTTCACAAAACAAAATGATCAAAAAGATAAGGAAAGAGAGGAAAAATAAGATAGAGAAGCGAGAGGTGAAGAATAAAAGATACAATTACACCAAATGTTTATGCAAACAGTCAACATATTCTTTTCTGCACTAAGGGCTTGAGTTTGTTTAAGGTGATCAAATGTATGCACATTGTGTATTTTGTCTCTAGAGTCTACAGGAAATGTTCAATATCAATGTAAAGAGTAGAGCTTCATGTTGCAGAGCCCTTTAGGTCAAGTTGGTAGCAATATTGAACATGTTCTTTTGCATCTGCTTGCCCAACACATGCCATCTTGCTACCTACATGTATTGTTGGCCAAACTCTGTGGAAAAAGGGCTGTGACATGTCTGTTCATTTGAAACACACATTTTGCGTGCTTCAGACCCTTTGAAGTAGTTTTGATTGACGGACCTAGGACCCCTATATAATATCAATTTTTATTGATTTCAAACATAATGGAGAGGCAGTCTTTAGAGAGATGCAATTCTCAGAATACCAACTTACAACAATATTAGCACTTTATTATTTGAAAAAGATCTAACAAGAGATAAGATAAACTGTTTTGAGGATACTACCCCAAGGGTGGCATTCAGAAATGCTTACTTAGGGACTTAGGAATCTTATTCGAACTCTAGGTCTTCTCTTAAGTCCCCTCCCAAGTTTTCTAACATAATGCCAAATTATGCAAATTAGAGGGTTAGGAGGATAAGTATTCCAGAATGCTTATCTGGAATATGAGAGGAACTAGGAGAATATTTAGGCGAAAACTTAGGAGAGCCACCCCCTGTCTTAGCCATTCATAACACACGCAATAAAAAAGAGGAGCATTCATTTGAATAGGTGCGCATACATGATTGATGTGCACGCACATAGTTGCGCATCCACAGACTTAGAATGAAACCTAGGGGAAAGTCTCGATGAGATGTTGTGATTGTGATTGGCTGTTCATAAATGAAACACTTTCCTCTAGTGGCTCTAATAAATGCGCACTGGGCATGGTCAAACCCTCCCTAATTTGCATTGAGAGAGTCCTAGGAGGACATTCTGGAATACCAATTTCGGCTCTCTCAGGCACCTCCTAACTTGGGAACTAAGGAGAAAACTTAGGAGGAATTTCGGAACACCACCCCAGGGCATTGCGTGCACTTACAGTCAAGTGGTGAGCATAGAGTGGCCAGGATGTAGACAGCGTGTTGTGAGCCATCAGATCCAGGGTGTCATATGCAAAGTAGCCTGTTCATGAATACATAGAAAGACAACAAAAGAAATCAACACAAAGGCCTATTTACAGTGGGTGATTTCAAATAGTTGCTGTAATTTTTTTATGTGGACAAAATAAAAATATATCATATAAAAAGTGTACAATCTATTGTACATATTCCTGGATTATATCTACGACAAATATAAAATTATCCTGAGTGCAGGTTTATTTCACCAAGGCCGAAGGCCGAGGTGAAATAGACCTGCAGGAGGGATAATTTTATATTGAGTTCATATCATCCAGTAATATTGCATGATAGAGCATTCACTATTTATTATAGTAAATAGATCCCTTGATCTACATGTAAGTCCCCCTTTATGATTTTTGCCATAGCCAAGTCACAGATTTTATTTGTAAAGAGCAGTGTCGAATGTGACGTCACAATGCTTTTAGTTTCCTTGCCTTTTGCAACGCGAATACAAATGACCAATTAACACGCGTGTGGTGTAAATACGCAATGAGCAATGCACCCTACAAGTATGCAGTGTGATTCTCCCCATTCATTTAACACAGGGTTTACCCTCCAAAAGTTGAAAGTTATATTGTACATATGCACAATATCGTACTATAACTTTTCGAATGGAGGTCACGTGGTACCAATCTAGCTAATCACAGCTCGTATTTTACTACCACTATTTACTATAACTGTAATATACCATGGTGATTCCGTTTACAAAATCAATGATAATGCTTCATGTTGTTTTCTTTGGCATCCCGTAAAGTTGGTCCAGGTTCAATACATACATGTATTAAGTGAAACCTCTGTTCAGAATACAGGCCAATATGCATGTAGCTCTTCCATTGATTCAGTCGGATTTCTATGAGATCAGTTTGGTGATGTAGACCAAGTGTTGCACTGTAATCAAACCATATACTGTATACGCCATACATTTTGCAAGTCTAATTTTTTTGTGAATCGGGACTTCTCGTCAATTTCGCTAGCGGTTAAATTCATGATCGTGAGGTACTAGTAATATTAGTTTATCGTTTTCATTTAGTTCCGTGTGTTGCTAAATTTGCGAAAAGCACCGGACTCGCGAAATTTGGGGAAATAATAACCCCGCGAAAAATAGGGCATATACGGTACACTGTAACAATAAGACTGAAAACATGATATAACACTTGACTTGAAAACATTGAAACTGCAACCACTGTTCATGTAATATCAAATAAATATTCAAGATAAATACGACTTCTGTGAAAGTAAAAAATTTGTTTTATGACCTTCTGGTACCTGCACTTTGAATAAATACTGCGAGTGAAATGGAGGCTAACATTCTATTTTTGACTTATCTATATTAACTAAAGGACAACCTGTACTTCAAATAAACCCTGTGAGTGAAATGAAGGTTAAAATTCAATTTTTACATTATAATTGAAAACTAATAAACTAATGCTCTTTAAAGACAGGGTAACTCATTTGCAAAAGTCACAACACTCGGGAGGAATCAGTAGTTTCAGCAGTTACTTTTTACCTTCTTGAAAACTTATAGAGCAACGTGGCTTTTGTGCCAGGCTTGATACTTACCTCCAGACAGGGCAATGATGACCTCTGACCCCAAGGTGTAGCCATTGACCAGATCCTCTTGTAACACAGGATTTGAGAAGAAGCTAGAGCAGAGAGTTTACAGCAATGCTTGGTGACATCCAGGTTACAATTGTAAAATAAATATTCACATTGGTAAGGAATTAGTAAGTATCCATCAATAACACAAGTCCATGTATAGTACCTGTAATAGTAAATACATGTAGGCCTACTATTTAGTACACTCTACCTACAAAATAAAAACAATAAAGACAGACTGCACTACATCTACCTGTATGTCTAAAATTACATGTAATTGTAAATATCATTTATCTTGATATTAATGCACTAAATTGGCATTGACAAAAGTCCTATTCAAACATAACACAGAGTGAATCTACCTCAAATGATAAGCTACGACACCGGGATTGTTCCAACCCAGTGGAAACAGGCACTCGTCACCCCAATTCACAAGTCTGGTGTAAAGAGTGACCTGACAAACTATAGACCGATTTCTCTAACTTGATACTTGAGTCTACACTTTATAAAACAATACAAAGGGAGTTCCCGAGGCTGAGGCTCAAGCTACGTATGATGATTGCCCTCGCATTTTTGTAGACTTAGCCTACATGAGAAATACACGTACATGCATACAGTCATGCACACACACAGTCACAGACAAAAGCACAATTAAGCTTTAAGGCCCCCAGCTTTGCAAGTGGTTCATAAAATTTGATCCTCTCTGTGCTATAAACCTATTTCTAACTGACATCTCTGAATTTCTCCTAATCATTAATTTTTACTAGTGTAATACTAGTACTAGTAGATATATACAACTACATAATCACAGACGGTAAATACGTGCGGGTGGGTACCCGTTGACCAGCTCCGCTGATGTAAAGCTCCACCGGAGCTACGGCGGGACAACTTACCAGTATGTGCCATAGATTCCCACAATCAGGGCGTGTACCAACGAGCAAATCGCATTCCGCCATTTATGTCGCGATTTATCAGCATATTTCTCGGGAGGGGTTAGAGCATTTAACGATTTGTTGAGACAGAAGAAACCAGCAAACGACAAACATGTCGTTGTAATGCTGATGTCGGAAAGGATCATCATCTTGAAGTTGGGCAGCTCCTCCCGAATATAGCCTGAAGACGTGACACTCGAAATCCGCGGCCGTTGCTGCTTGTGTACGTATACGCTAGATGCTAATCATGTGCTGCTATGCGATATGCATGCATATTTGCTCGCACGACGCCGGAAGACGGCCAACCGATTGTGTCCTTTCGTACCAGTTCTAGACCATGTGGGCGTGGGACGATCCAAGGCCATGATCGTACCATAGCGACCGGCCGCACCCACATGAATGCATGCCGACATTCAACTTGTGCATTGTGTACAGACCCTGTACACAGATGTGGGCGCCGTACTGCCACTGTATAGAAAAAAAAAAAAAAAGTGGGGGGGGGGGGGGGGCGTGGGGTATGCCCCTCGTTTACTTCGTTTTGAGTGCATTTTGTCGGCACAAATATTTTGAATGGAATGGAATTGAATGTTGAATGTTTCATTAGCGACTATGTAGCTTACCTGTAGAGAGGGGGGGGGGGGGGGGGGTGCCCCTCCGTTACTTGGATTTGAGAGCATTTTGTCGGCGCAAGTAACATTTCGAATGGAATGGAATGTTGAATGTTTCATTAGCGACTAGCTTAACTGTAGATCCATAATTGCATATGAAGAATGACTATGATTAAGAAATGCTAAAAATGAAGCGAAATGCACTGTGACCAGTAATTATCACATGAAATTCTAATGATACTAGGTCTGATTACATAGACCTATTTCGAGTAGTTAACAGTTTGAGAAGAAATGCTTAATGATGGAATGCAAATATATGGTTACATTTCTTTCGCTTGTCAATGATATTTATTTTTTATTCCATCAACAAATATTTGTATACAATGTATTTTTAATGTGTCAACAAAATCAAACAAAACAATCATGCAATAGATCTCTATTAAACTACTAAAATAAGATATATTAAGTGAAAATATTCTACGTAATTGAACAGTAATTTATAATCAGATAACTTTCAATCGGCACGGTGAATGAATAGTTACGGAATAATTTAAATGAAAACCTTGAATCCCTCCCTATTCATAGTTGTTCAAACGTCTGAACCATCCCTACCCATGATTGTTAAGCCCCCCCCCCCCCCATGACTTAATCCTACACCCTCTCAATCCCCACAGCACATTAAAAATCACTTTCAACACCAATCAAGCTGAAATTGACACATCATAAAGTCAAGGTATGTCAATTTCTTTACAGACAGGTATAGTGAAAATACATTGATCACTTTTGTTGTAAAAATCTTTGGAATATTTAATGAGATTTTCACTTTTGGACAAATTTGGACATCACAATTTGTGTGTATTAGAAAGTTAATTGAGAGCACACCAATGACCATTGTGTATGACACCTGTTAATCCACTAACAACTGCTATCACCGTGTCATTAATAATGCATGATTCTTCTGGCAGAAAAGAGTGCGGGTTGGCATGTGTAGTGCACAATGACCATTGTTGTGCTCTGTATTAATTATCTGAAAGGCCTGCACACAATTCTCAGATCCAAATTTGTCCAAAAGTGAAAATTTCATTACATATTCCAAAGATTATTTAAAAAAAGTAATCAATGAAATTTCACATCCCTGACTTTATGATGTGTCAATTTCAGTTTGAGGTGAGTTGAAACTGATTTGTTATTATTCTTCAAATGTTTCAACAAGAAAATGTTAACACCTAGTACATTACATACTAATCATGTGAAGAATAAAAACAAAAAAAGGGAAAACTCATTATTCATCTCACGTGGAACATGAGCATATTGTATCGTTTGCACGGATTAACGTTGAAGTGATAAATCGACAAAGTTGTAAAATAAAATGATGTTTATACAGGAATATTTACCAAGTTTTAGTTTTATACTCCAAATTTATATCCATAAAATGAGTTCCGAATTCATGTGAGCGATGATTTTATGAATGGAAACATTCTTAAGCATGATAGGGGGTGCATGTGACAGTGTTACATGTGTGTGATTGCTGGTACTGGCATGTTCCTGTAAAAGCCTCCAGAGCTGAGGTACATACGGCAGAAGCAAAGGCGGGTATATGGTAAAGCAATGTCACGGAGTCACATCAGTTACTCTTCATTTTAGGACAACTAAAACAAATAAATTAATCGCAATAAGTTCATAATTTGATTTTGAATTTAATCAGTTACAATCTTTTGAATATTATCCAAAGATTATTGAATGAGTGGATGAACGAATAGTTGAATAAACGATTGAATGAACGGTGGAATGGATTGTTGAATGGATGAACTTATATGACAGAATCTATGGGACAATGTTAGATAATAATCTTCTTCTTCTCTTTTCGTTGGTTGTTATTTCATGAACCTTCATACTCAGTAACTTGTTTATCTATCTCTCTATCTCTCTATCTCTCTATCTATCTATCTATCTATCTACATGTATATAGCCTATTTCTCTCCCCTGCTGAAAGATGGCCTCCTCATCATTTTTCCATTTTGATCTATCTTGTGCCGTTCGTTTCCATGTCATACTACCATTATTCTCTAATATCGTCAACCCACCTCCTACTTTGCCTGCCTCTTCTTCTGGTGTTACCTCTGGGGGGTCCAGATGGTTAATTTATATGTCCATCTATCTTCTTTCCTCCTGGCCAGATGACCAGCCCACCTCCATTTCTTCGATTTAATTTCCTGTATGTCCCGTACTTTGGTTTTCTTTCTCAAATCCTGGTTTCTAACTTTGTCCCTCTTTATAACACCAATCATAATTCTTTCCATAGCCCTTTCAGTTACTCTAAGTTTTCTCTCTAGTCTCTTAGTTGTGGTCCATGTTTCTTCCCCATAAGAGAGCACATGTATGGTGCACTGGTTGAAAATCTGTTTCTTGAGAGAAAGAGGGAGCTTCTCATGATTTCATGACAAACATTCCGCTTTTTACCTCATTTCAATAATCCTGTTTCTTGATTGGCTGACAGACATGACATTGATTTAATCACCATAGTAGTACCTTTTGCATAAACAGAGGTCAGTATATACATATATCACATCTTTGAGTCACATCTCAAGGATAAGTTCTTTCTCCTGTAAGTCCTGCACATCACCCTCCTTCGATGTTGATGATTGTGACGATGACGACGATGGCGATGACGATTGCGTTGACGCTTTCGACCTCATGATGTAGTCGCTGGTAATCAGTCGCCGAAAGATTACGAGGTTCATGCAGAGAATGACAACAGCAATCCACGGGAAGAGCGCCCCGGCCATCTGCGGCATCTCCCGCTTGTGAGCCAGCGACCAGATGATGATGTACACAATCAGGCCAAGTCTCACCACGATGAAAGTCGCCAAGTTAAGAAACGCGTTGGCGTTCCAAATGAGCCCTCGTCGCTCGAAGTCGTACATGAGGAGGAGAATGCGGCTATGTAGGAAGACTCCACTGATCTCAATACACATGGCGAAAGAGGCGATGCCGTAAAGGAGGTTACTGGAAACGACCAGGTACGGGAACACGATGGCCTGGAAAAAAGAATGGGATGGAATAAAACCGATTGTGAACAGCTCTATTTTGGATGAACATGGCTTTGGTGTCCCCACAAAGTTTTTTTTTTTGCGGAAATCGTATCTTTGAACGGCGCAGATTAAGAATCTGCATGATGCCAGCTTGGCACCCTTGGGCATTTTGCGTAATATGCAAATTAGGGCTGCCATTACTGAAATTTCTTAATTTGACCACAACTTGTTTATTTGAAAAGGTAAATGTATGATTTGTGTGTCTACCCCCAAGTTTTCAGGGTCTCTGAATCAGATACTCATTTGCATATTCACAATTTGCAAATTAGGAAATCCATTACTGACCACAACTTTCTTACTTGGAAAGATAAACGTGTGATTTTTGTGTCTACCCCTAGGTTTTCAGGGTCCTTGATCAGATCAGGCCAAAGACAAGACGATTTACTCATTTGCATATTCATGATATGCAAATTAGGGCGGCCATTATTGAAATTTCATTATTTGACCATAATTGAAAAGATAAATGTTATGATTTTTGCGTTTCCCCAAAAATCGATAAGCTCATTTGCATATTCATAAAATGCAAATTAGGGTGACCATCACCCTTGTCCGAGGTTAGTCCGAGCATGTACCTATCATGGATGGATTGCGCTCGGATATACTTCCTTTGATCTATGATGACCGCCGCCTCATAAAAATTCAAGACATTCAGGTGTTTCAAACAATACGCTGTATTTCTAATGAGGCAGTGCCTTCCTCTGAATAACAAAAGAAAATCTGGTTTGAAAAATTATGTCAACCGTTCAGCCTTCGCTAGGAATTCATAGCTGATCTTATTACACACACTGGAAAGTAGATTGGGGGTGAGCGAACATGAAATTTTGATAAAATTGTAAAAAGAATTTGATTCGTAACTTTTTCGGACATCTCCACACATGAAATCAAGGTTGTTTCCTTGGAAGGTGAAACACTCAATAAACGATTTCTAAGATATTTGTAAAGAAATATGATTGCCCAATATGCGATATGGAGGCATTTCTCTGACATGTTTTTTTTTTTTACAGTTTTCACGATTTATCAAAAAAAAACCGAAGCAACAATGTAATCTGACATTCACATAATACTAGTATTATTATCCGATGTTTTACTTCTGCACACGCACTTCAGTACATGAAGTGGTTCTCAAATCTTCTGCGCATACAGATTCTAAATACAGCCAAAATTTGTCTTGCATATTTGTTATAAGAGAGGAAGGCACTACCTAATTAGAAATACAGCGTATTGTTTGAAACACCTAAATGTCTTGAATTTTTACGAGGCGGCGGTCATCATAGATCCAAGGAAGTCTATCCGAGCGCAGTCCATCCATGACAGGTCCATGGTTTATGCAGGGAAGTGTGGGGAAGGAGGGACAAGTCGAGCATGATATATTCAAACATCTGTATGGATACTAAAGCGTGCTAATAAATGTCAAAAGCATTCCACAATCACTTCAATGCTTTGATGTCCCATGCGCGGCACCGTCATTTTGCTGCCGTCAACTTGGAAAGTGTTGGTGACAGAAATAGTTTTATGATAACTTATTTAGAGTTGTGACGTCAGAAGCGAGAGTTTCGCTTTACTAAATTAGTTTGGCCGGAGAGGGCGTTGAGATGTTGCCAGCCTATTTTCATGTGTTTGTGAGAAGAATTTGTACCGGGAGTTGTCCCAAGAAATCCACGAAAATCAGCATAAGCCCAAAGTTGTAAGTAAAATATGATACATATTAGTAAAGATTGATGATTCATTTATGGTATGTTTTGAATGTATTTTGTCATGTTGAGGTGTAAAGTGAAATTTAAGGCAGTTTATGAACGTTTGCACACTCGGTGATTACACATATAGATTGTACACTGTACAGTATAAATTGCGTCGCTGTATTGTGTATGTATTAGAGTTCAAATGAGTGAAGTCAGAGTGTTAAAATAAGCGATTAATTACCTAGGAATGTTGTTTTGATGCATGAAATAAGCATTTGAGTTATGGGTTATGTACAACGATACAGATATAGATTATGAGTAAAATAAAGCATCATTTAGATGGATAATGCTGATGAAATTAAGACACATTGGTGAAGATGTGCCGAGTGGCTAAATGACTTGTTAGAGAGATTTAAGGGCATAATATGCATCAGTAAGGGTAGATGAAGGGTTATAAAGTATGATTTAGGCCATGAAGTTTAATTTGGTGTAAGAATTACAGAGTAATTAAGGTTCAGTAAGCATGTATGAGGTTACATTTCAAGCAAGTGCTTATTATTGTTTTGTTCATTTGTGTTTTGCAGATCGAACGGCTAATTCAGCAGAATAAAGTCAAGCCCGTCTCGTAACAACATGCTGTAATTCGTGTCGTCGACTCCTTGGTACACCCCTTAACATCAGTTCGATAACTCGCTTGAGAAGGATTCGAGATGAGTTTGCTGAGCCAGACTGCCGATGAAGAAACCCTCGTGCAGGAACAAGAAATTGCTAGCCAAGAAGATAGCAGAGATGGTGGCCATTCCAATGAAGATGTCATCGCAGACAAGCAGGCTGCTCGCCACAAAGACGGTGCCCACCCTGACAATGAAGAGGTTTGTGCAGATGACATCAGCCCTCACGATTCCGCTAGTCAGGTTGCCAGCAGGACCAGTTCAATGTCGTCGTCATCAAGGATGAGGGCTATGGCACGGAGGGCCGCTCTGGAGGCAGAGGCAGCTGCGCTGCAAGAACAGCAAGAGCTGGAGCTGGAGGAGATGATGCTTCGCCAGAAGAAGGTGCAGCTTATGATGAGGACAAAGCTGAGAATAGCTACAGCCGAAGAGCAGGTGTATGCTGACTTTGTGGACATGAAATCACAAGTGAAATCCTGCCATAGTGTTGTCAAGCAACAGAAGGTAGCCAAGCCTGCGGAAAAGTGTGAGAGTACGCTCACGTACCCATTGAGCCATCAAGAACCAGAGTCGTCCAAAACATCGCCATCTGAGCCCGTCAAGAAAGCCACATCATTGGAGCCGGAGCTTGTCCAGATGCTACATGAAGGTCAACAACAGCAGCAGCGCTTGTTCGAGTCAATGATGCTTCCGCGGGCAGAATTGATGGTATATGATGGCAACCCTTTGACCTACTGGGAGTTTTGGCGCGCCTTTGAGAACAGCGTTGATGAAACATCGGTCCCTGCTTCAGTGAAGCTGAATCACCTCTTCCATAACTGTACGGGTGAAGCTCGAAAGGTTCTGCATGGATGTATGGTAATGAATCCTGGAGAAGGGTACAAGCAGGCCAAATTTCTACTACGTCAACGATTTGGCAACTCTCTTAACATCACCGAGGCATGGATGCGGAAGGTCACAGAAGGTGAAAAAATCCTACCTCACAACAAGGTAGCGCTTCGTGAGATGGCGGACGAGCTCAGAGTGTGCCAGCAGACACTTCATGCCATGGGCCACAAGGATGAACTGTCTTCGCAAACTACCCTTGTGAAGATCATTGAAAGGCTGCCACACTATCTTAGGGGAAGGTGGATAAGGGTAGTTAGCAGGGTCCGCCAGGAATACCGGCAGCCACGCTTCGAGGACGTCGTGGACTTCATCCAGGAAGTCGCCGATGAGGTGAATGATCCCGTGTATGGCCGGCTGATGGGGAAGATGCCAAGCAATCAGATGACAGCGCAGCCCTTCAGAAAAGGAAAAGACCAAGGGACCAGGGCATATGCAGTGAACAGCACCCCGCAGCAAGATACAAAGACCTGCCCTCTGTGTAGCATGGAACACACCCTTATCAGATGTGAAAAGTTCAGGGACCTGAAGCCAGCTGACCGCTTCAAGGTTGCTCAAACTAAGAAACTCTGCTACAACTGTTTGACACCAGGACACATGGCAGGAAGGTGCAGAGTCAGCAGAACCTGCACAGTACCAGGGTGCAAAAGAAAGCACACCAAGTTTCTCCATGTTGAGGAAGAATCCACCAATCCACCAATGGACAGCAGTAGTGCTAATCAGCCAACAGTTAGCAGCAACACCACAGGGGCCGGAGGGCTTGGAAGAAGAGTGGCTCTTCCTATTGTGCCTGTTCGGGTAAGAGCTGGAAACGGCAAGACATATGTTGACACCTGTGCTCTGCTGGATAGTGGGTCAACAAGCACATTTTGTACAGAGGAAATTGCAAAAGCAGTGGGAGCACAGGGCCACCTGCAGAGACTAAAGATCTCTACTCTGGAGAAAGCTGACAGCCCAACAGACTGCATGGTGGTGAGTCTGCAGGTGGAGGGGACATCCACAGGTAGCAAGATAAATCTACCCCGTGTCTTCACCAAGCAGGATATTAACATCAGCTCGAGTAACCTGGCTAGGAGTGAGGATGTGAGTAGCTACAAGTACTTGGATGGGATATCCTTCCCCTGCATGTCGTCCACGAAGATCGGACTTCTCATAGGCCAGGATGTGCCAGAAGCTCTTGTGCCGTTGGATTCGAGATTTGGCCAGCAAGGACAGGTGTATGCCACAAGGACAGCTCTTGGCTGGACCCTCAACGGACCTCTCCAGATCAGCGAGGAAGCCAGAGCTCACTCAAGCTTCATCTCGAATGACATCGCATTAGAGGACCAAGTCAAGAAGTTCTGGTCGATGGAAGGAGCAGAGTTCCTGCACTCCAAGCATTCAGAGATGTCGGTGAATGACAAGAAGGTGATCAAGATGTGGGAAGACGACATCTACCTGAAGGATGGCCACTACCATCTACCCATACCTCTCAGGGACGATCCACCGAAGCTGCCTAACAATTACAACATGGCAGAGAAGAGACTACAATCCTTGAAGAGGAGACTGACGAAGGAGTCGACACTCTACGACAAGTACAGTCATGGTATGGCAGAGCTGATCAGTGAAGGGTATGCTGAGGAGGTACCTGAGTCAGCAGTGGATTCAGAGGGGCCGGTGTGGTATTTGCCCCATCATCCTGTCTTCAATCCAAACAAACCAGATAAGACAAGGATCGTCTTCGACTGTGCAGCTACCCAGAATGAGAGGTCACTAAACTCTGAAGTGCGGCAAGGCCCTGATCTCACCAATGCGTTGGTTGGAGTGCTATTGAGGTTTAGACAACATCCAGTTGCAGTAATGGCCGACATCAAGGCCATGTTTCATCAAGTACGAGTGCCACCCAAGCAATGCAATCTACTGAGATTCCTATGGTGGAAGAATGGCGATTTGGAACAGCAGCCTAAGGTGTACCGGATGACTGTCCATTTATTTGGAGGGACATGGAGCCCAAGTGCATGCAGCTTTGCACTTAGACAAGTGAGCCAAGACAATGAAGCAGACTTCAGTCCTGCAGCTTTGAAGGCAGTCGAGCACAATTTCTACGTGGATGATTGTCTGATCTCTGCCGAGAATGAAGGAACTGCAATCCAGCTGACTGCAGAACTCAGAGGTTTAGTTCAAAGAGGAGGGTTCCATCTTACAAAATGGACAAGCAATAATCCTAGAGTGGTGGAGTCTGTTCCAGAGGAAGAGAGAGCCAAGGAAGTGAAAGGAGTAGATTTGAATCATGAAGCAATGCCAGTCGAAAGAGCATTAGGTGTCAGTTGGAACCTCGAGCTGGACTGCTTCGAGTACAAGATGTCACCCAAAGACAAACCCTTAACCAGAAGAGGAATGCTGAGCATCGTGTCCTCAATCTACGACCCGTGTGGCTATGCGTGTCCATTTGTGCTGCAGGCGAAGTTAATTCTACAAGAACTGACTGCTATGAAGCTTGGTTGGGATGAGCCAATACCAGCCTTGTTGATCCAGAGATGGCAACGGTGGTTGGACGAGCTGCCTAGAATGGAAGGCTTCAGGGTCAACAGATGTTTGAAGCCGCATGACCTTGGTGAGGTGAGAGACTATCAGCTTCACCACTTCTCGGATGCCTCAGAGAAGGCTTATGGTGCAGCATCATATTTGAGGATGACAAGCACTACAGGACAAGTACACACAAGCTTGGTGTTCGCCAAATCACGTGTTGCACCGCTGAAGAAAGTAACAATTCCTAGATTGGAACTGATGGCTGCTGCACTCTCCGCCCAGCTTGATCAGATGATCAGAAGGGAATTGGACCTGCCAATAGGTGAGACAGTCTACTGGACAGATAGCACCATAGTCTTGCAGTATGTGAAGAATGAAGACAAACGGTTTCACACCTTTGTTGCAAACAGAGTAGCAATCATTCATGGAGCCTCAGAACCACGACAATGGCGCCATGTTGAGTCCGGTTTCAACCCAGCTGATGATGTCTCCAGGGGACTGGCAGCCGATGATTTACAGTCGAGTCAAAGATGGCTGCAGGGACCGGACTTCTTGCAGTATGACAAGCGAGAGTGGCCTACAGGACCGGACCTGAAGAGATCAACCCTTGAAAAGGATAAGGAGGTCAAAGACATCAAACCTGGTGTTTTCGCAGCATCAGATTCAGAGTGCAACGATGTCATGGACAAACTGATAACCAGATGCTCTTCCTGGTACAAGTTGAAGAGAAAGGTAGCGTGGATTCATCGGGTTATGAGACACCTGAGAGGAGAAAGGCAAATGATGAAGCAGCTGGTTGCCGATGACCTTAGACAGGCTGAATCATCAATTTTGAGATATGTTCAAAAAGGGAGCTTCCCAGAGGAGCACGAGATTCTGGAAGAGAACTTGAAGAAGGGAGAGGTACGACCTATCAAGAAGTCTAGTTCACTCTCAAAACTAGACCCAAAGATGACTGATGATGGACTCATGCGAGTAGGTGGTCGTCTTCGCAATGCATCGCTACCAGAGCAAGCCAAGCACCCAATCATCCTACCAAAGAAGCATCATGTTGTACATTTGTTGGTGCGTCATTTCCACATTACGGCAGCTCATTGTGGAAGAGAGCATGTGCTATCATTGCTGAGACAGCAGTTCTGGGTGATACGAGGGAGAGTAGCAGTTCGTCACGTACTACGTAGCTGTGTAGTATGCAGAATCATGTCCGCTTCTCCGAGTGCGCAGAAGATGGGTGATCTACCGGATGACAGAGTGAAAGCAGAGAAACCACCGTTTACCAATGTGGGAGTTGACTGCTTCGGTCCCTTCTTGGTAAAACAAGGAAGGAGTCAAGTGAAAAGGTACGGCTGTATCTTTACATGTTTGGTGGTACGTGCAGTGCACATCGAGATACTGCACTCGTTGGAGACGGACTCGTTCCTGAATGGGCTGCAGAGATTTATAGCACGGCGAGGTCAACCAGAGGTCATCAGAAGTGACAACGGCACAAACTTTGTTGGTGCTGATCGAGAGCTGCGAGAAGGGATTCAGCGTTGGAATCAGCAGAAAATCCATGATCACCTTCTGCAAAGAGGAATCGACTGGAAGTTCAACCCTCCAACTGCCTCTCATATGGGGGGCTCCTGGGAAAGGCAGATCAGAACAACTCGGAAGATCATAGGCGCTCTATACTAAAGCAGCAGGTTCTCACGGACGAGGGCTTGTCAACGCTGATGTGTCTGGTAGAAGCTGTAATCAACGGCCGTCCGCTCACCGCAGTCTCTGATGACGCCAAGGACCCAGTGCCGCTCACGCCGAACCATCTTCTACTTCTACGGCAGAACAACGTATTCCCGTCTGACGTATTCGGGAAACATGACGTCTACAGCCGACGAAGGTGGCGCCAGATTCAGTATCTTGCGGACATCTTTTGGCACAGGTGGATTCGCGAATATCTGCCTGAGCTCCAGAAGCGACAAAAGTGGACAAAACCAGTGAACAATCTAGCGGTTGGTGACGTTGTCTTGGTGATGGAGAATTTGCCAAGAAATCAGTGGTTGATGGGCAGAGTAGTAGAAACCTACCCTGGTAGTGACAGTCTTGTGAGAACTGTTAAGGTGGAAACCAAGACAAACACAATGGTGCGACCGGTTCACAAACTGTGTTTGATTGAATCAGCAGAACATTAGAGATGATCAAAGGGACATGTAGGTTATGCACAATAAGAAGAATTTGTGAACATTTTGCACAAGAATTAGATACATTAGTGCATGGACTTTGTTCATGTTCATTAGTAAGGTTTAGATAAAGTTTTGAAATAAGACATAAGTTCGCGTTGACGAGGTCTGCAGTTGAGACTAATTCGCGTATATCAAGGTCTGCAAGAGATAATTTCCACGAGTCTGGAAGTAAAGCTAGCTTGCCCTATCGCAGTCTACAGTTAGAACACTACTTTGTAGTTTAATGAGGTTTAGATACAGGATTATAATTTAGGCCTAATTATATATTCAAGATTTAATTTTTTGATAAGACTGAAATTACCGTATCTTGGTCTGCAGTTAATTGGAACATTATGATTAAGGAATTGTTAATATTATAGTTATGAGAATATTAATAATTTAAGTTGAGGACGCAGATTTAATTCACCCCATAGGTGAATTTGGAATAATTACGTAAAAATGAATCAGTAATGTTTGGTCGTAAAATTTTATATGTTTAAAGAGTAAACTTATTTGCATACTGTTATTATTTGATATAATGTGACATGCATTTAATATTTTTAAAGGGAAATAGATTGAATAGATAGTAAAGGTTTATTATTTCCGTTGATAATAATTTGAAGCAGTTATTGTGATTAATTGTAGTCATTGACTTCAGGAAGAAGTGATTTTAGTGTAAATTCGTGTTTGAAGAGATATGGTTTGGAAAAGAGTAATATCAGTACCATTATTTTAATTTGATATATGCATGAGTAGAGAAGCGCATTTTTAGTGTATTGCAGGTTGAATTCATACGTAGACTTAATTTGTAAGTAAGTTTTGTTAAGGAAGAATTTAGCCCGCACAGCAGGGAATTTATTGGGATTAGTACATTTGCATGCAACTTGTATAAGTGTGTTTTTATTTAGGAAACATGCAATGTGAGTACTGCAAGGTTAGATTTAAAGTAGACGACAAGGGATGTTTGTATTCAGTAGCTAGTGTTGTTAAGGTATGTTTAGAACTCTTGTTCTGAGTTTGCAACAAATTAAGCGTAAGGTAAAGTCACATGTGCTAGTTGATAAATGGTCAGTGCATTTAAGGTTAAAGGACCAAGTTAGCTAGTCAATGTAAATATGTTAGAGATTGAAAGAAAATGTTTTAAATGTTCAGATGTGAGCTTCACATTTAAGGGGCCGGGATGTTGGTGACAGAAATAGTTTTATGATAACTTATTTAGAGTTGTGACGTCAGAAGCGAGAGTTTCGCTTTACTAAATTAGTTTGGCCGGAGATGGCGTTGAGATGTTGCCAGCCTATTTTCATGTGTTTGTGAGAAGAATTTGTACCGGGAGTTGTCCCAAGAAATCCACGAAAATCAGAATAAGCCCAAAGTTGTAAGTAAAATATGATGCATATTAGTAAAGATTGATGATTCATTTATGGTATGTTTTGAATGTATTTTGTCATGTTGAGGTGTAAAGTGAAATTTAAGGCAGTTTATGAACGTTTGCACACTCGGTGATTACACATATAGATTGTACACTGTACAGTATAAATTGCGTCGCTGTATTGTGTATGTATTAGAGTTCAAATGAGTGAAGTCAGAGTGTTAAAATAAGCGATTAATTACCTAGGAATGTTGTTTTGATGCATGAAATAAGCATTTGAGTTATGGGTTATGTACAACGATACAGATATAGATTATGAGTAAAATAAAGCATCATTTAGATGGATAATGCTGATGAAATTAAGACACATTGGTGAAGATGTGCCGAGTGGCTAAATGACTTGTTAGAGAGATTTAAGGGCATAATATGCATCAGTAAGGGTAGATGAAGGGTTATAAAGTATGATTTAGGCCATGAAGTTTAATTTGGTGTAAGAATTACAGAGTAATTAAGGTTCAGTAAGCATGTATGAGGTTACATTTCAAGCAAGTGCTTATTATTGTTTTGTTCATTTGTGTTTTGCAGATCGAACGGCTAATTCAGCAGAATAAAGTCAAGCCCGTCTCGTAACAACATGCTGTAATTCGTGTCGTCGACTCCTTGGTACACCCCTTAACAGAAAGCAATATCTTTAATTCCCTGTTTTGTTTCTCGAAGTTGCGTTTCTTATCACATTTTTTTTGTAATTTTCAAGAAAGTTAAGGGCAACACCACTAAATATCCTGTATTTGTTTTTATTCTCAATAATTGTTGAATGATGCACAAAAGGAGATATGAGATAATATTCTTACTTATATAATCAACAAATTTCTTCACTTTCCGGATATGTCGGATTCAATCATTATCAAAATTATATAATATATAAAGCTGTTTATTTTCATTAACAGAGTTTGCATGAATTTGCGTGCAGCTGAGATATTTTACTAAAAAAACTTTTTATTTTTGTTCGCTGAAATATCTTTTCCTAACAAAAGTATTGATGCAATCCAGCAGAAGTGGACAAGCGAAATAAGACTCTACATTTCTTTTGTTCTCTCTGAGAAAACGTTGCTATGCAATCCTGTTCGCTAATGTTAAAACACGTGAAAAGCACATGCTGAGACCACATAATTTTGCGGCGGTGCCACGCATGGGCTCAAAGAAAGAATGTTTTTTTTTTCATATCCTTCCACAACACATCCCTGGCTTATGTAAACAAAATCGTTTAGTTATCAAGTTGAATGATAACCGAATTTCTCAAAACTCAACAATTCAATATTCTGGTTATCGTTTCACGATTTTAATTACAGGCGTGATCGGTCATTGATATACAGTGTGTCCCATAAAAAAGGAAACCCGTTTTTAGAGGTCGATAACGTAATCATAAAATATCATATTATTAAAGAAATAACAGAAATTTTGAGAGTAAAGTATCTTCTTTCGTTTGGTATCAAATTCACGATGAATTGTTCACGCATGACTGATTTCAAGCAATTACAAGTGCTCAATGTCAGAAACGTTTTGCGCAGAATAATGAATGTTGTACGTTTGCACTACGTTGATGCTTCCTTACAAATCTTGACCATTAATTTTGTCCTTCATAACTTGATTTTGACAATTTTTTTTAAACACCTGTTGCTCCTCAACGCATGACTCTTATCTATCATGTGAGGTGTCAAATGAAAGAAGAAACTCCGTGCTTTCTAATGATGTGTATAATATTTCCTGATTTTTTTTAGTCAACTAGAGAAATAACACAGAATCCCGGTTTCCTTTTTTCTGGGACACACTGTACGATCAAGATTTCAAATATTGTGATGTTTCATGAATATGTAAGATTTACACCTATTATACGTCTGAGAGCAATGTTCTTCAAAATGTGTAATTTGACGATTACGAGTATAGTCTTCATGGTCTTAGTAATTCATATGAGCATGCAAGGCAGTGTACGTCCAAGTTCATACCAGTTTGTGTTAGACGCCAGTTAGTGCTTTATATGTTTTCGAGGTGTCATTAATTATGTTGAGAATGATTTTTTGTTGAGGTGTAGGTGACCACACTTTCCCAATTGTAAAAAATATATTAAACAAATGACAAGTAAAACAAACAATTTTGTTTGCTTTTGTTTGTGTGATGATATGAGACTTAAATAAGATGGCATGTTTGATGCACAATGACCATTGTTGTTTTCTGAATTAATTATCTGTTACACAAACATGTTTTAGATCCAAAATTGTCCAAAAGTAACAATCTCATTAAATATTCCAAGGGTTATAACAAGAAAAATAATCGATAAAAATGTCACAGAACCTGTCTCTAAAAATGTGACATCCCATGACTTTATGATGTGTCAATTCCTGCTTGATAAGTGTTGTAACTGATTTGTAATTGTTTTTCAAGCTGAAAGTTTGCATTACGTAAATGTGTTCATTATCTGAATTAACACATTACTTTTTTCAAATCAAACTTTAAGACGTCTTGGACAGACGACTTAAATCTGATGAACTTTCCTTGATCTTTGTATACCTATCTGACCTTTAGTCTTAATCTGGTTACGCAAATCTAACCATGCGGTTTCAGCTTTGTACTTTCCTCTCTTTTTTCGTTTTTCTTTTTTTTTTGTTCCTCTTGTAACAGCTTCGCTCCTTTCAAGTTCTGTTCGCGTTTGAGGGGATATAAAGAAAAGAAAAAGGAAGATCAATGGACTGGAAGACGCTACCCATTTTATAAAGTATATGTCCACTTGAGAGCCCTCTATGCCGGCCCCACGTAGCGACGTAAGGACAGAAATGCACAGTTCTGCTGTTTAAGCTACAGCTGTACTTTCCTCTAATTTAGTTCCTTTTGTAAAAGCTTCGTTCCTTTCAAGTTGTATTTAAGGGCGAAATTCCACGCCACAGTCTCTCTGTCTCTAAATTTTGACGTGTCAGCTTGTAGCATGTAGGACTGATATCACAACAAAAATTGCCTTCGTTTCGTCGTAAAGGGTGAGGCTTCATCTCTCTCTTTACCCCCCCCCCCTCTCTCTCCACCTACATTCTCTCTTCTTGTCATCTATCGTGTTTGTTTCCAGTTAACCCCCCCCCCCCCTAACACACCCTCTCTCTCTCTCCCTCGCTCTATCACGCATTCAATCTTGTTTCCTCATTAATTTTGATCCCCTCCCATGCATCTATATACTCTCCTCCTCCTCCCCCCCCCCCCCCCCGTCTCTTTCTCTCTCGTGCAGTACTCAGAGGTGTGGTTGTCATACAGGACATTGTTGTGCCTGTCATGCATAGTCAAACTGTCAAAATTCCTCGAACAACCGGGATGTAAAAAATGGGGTAGATGATGAGAATTCAGAGGTTTCTTATGAAGTAGAAAGTGAAACTGACTTGATGATGGAGTGAATACTAGGAGTGAATACTGGGAGTTTGTTGAAGACAGGTTAGTAGTTATTATGGCGTGAATTACGGCAAATAATTGTGGGGACGCGAAAACCATAAATAAGTGCCAAACTGCTGGACTATATTACATACACCCCCACATAAGAATAATCAGCAGAAAGAACAATATTAGAGATGTCAAGGTTAGGCCTAAATTTGCCAGTATTGTTACGAACCATCGAAGTGCGTGATAACATTGAAAATAATCATTCTTACCAGTGAATGGTGCAGAACCTGAGGCCAGACTTTCATAAAGGGTTCATTCTTGATCAGATCAACGATGTCGTAGAGAAGGTAACCTGAAAAAGAATTTGTATTATAGTAGAACGTCCTGATAAGGAAAACAGTGTGGATGAAAGTAGCTTGAAGATGAAGGGAAGCAAAAGGGGGAATTGGGGGTGGCGGTCACCAAATTTTTGAGCCAAACGACTTTTAAAGCTATTACGTGTACACACGTACTATACTATTTTCGTTGTTTCATTTGCTAATAGATTAAGCACAGGCAAACAAATATACAAACTATCAAACTGTAGAGTACATCATGATCATGTGTGCACATCAATTCCTCCCGATTATCCCGATTGATATTAGTCTGTGATGGCAGATGAATATGTCAAGAAATTGGATCAATCGACTCAGTGTTTGCAGACTAAGCCCACTGTGTTTAGTCTAGGTTCAGCTTGATCGATGCGTGTAAACAGCGCGCTATGAAACTGAGCACAACGAACGGATCGATTGATTGCGCGATCTCCGAGAATATTGCCAGCCCAAAGTAATTTTCTCTCTGGGCTGGCAATTCTCGCAGATCGCGCGATACCTCGATTTGTTGATCTGCGCAGCTCCGTAGCGCGCTGTTTAAACGGTTTCGAGCTGATAAGATGCGGCTAGAACCTAGACTAAGTGAGCATGGACTTGGTACGAGATGACAGGAGGAACATGTGCAAACTGCGACACAATCCCCATTCCCCTCTCTCCCTCGGATCTCAAGTTAGCTCTGTAGCCTCTTTAAAGGACGCAAGAAGGTAATTTCATTTCCTCCCGAACTGCGAATGCGCACGAGGGAGTATAGGTACGATGTGATCAAACATTAAAAGCCTCGGTAATCACGGAAAGGCGTTGGTAAAGAAAATGTTACACGATAATGAATACCACAGCATAATAACGCATGTAGCTGCTCCACGGCATAAGGTTGGTAAATTTCGAGCTATGGCTTGCAACATTTCTGTTAGATCGTATACAGAATGCTACTCCTAACTTTGAAGGTACTATTTCATCCGACAAGTTAATAACATAGAAGGAGAATGAAATAAAGAGCTCTCAAACTGTATTTCGGGGCATTCCTGCACTACATCCCTTACCTTAAAAGTAGCCCCAGGTTTGACCTTTATTGCACGCCCTTCTTAAAGACATTCAAGCTCTCATTTCGGTATGCTATGTATGCGTGTATGTAAGATAGAGGGATGACAGTGTGCCATGGTGGATGAGCTATCGTAAATATTGTTGGTATGTTTATATAGCTGTTCAATCCAGCAGTCACATTTTTGATATTCATTATACAATGTTGAACACCGTTGAACATTTAAAAATTGGCTTGATTTTTTTGTTTGTTTGCGTTAATACACATAACATGATAAATATATGAAAATAACAAAGAAATCTAACCATCTTTTCCTCCGTGCTGATAGTGCAAGTATGTAGCATTGTAATCATGCAGTGACGACAGGCGCAATTCGGGGGGGGGGGGAGGGGTTTGTATATTAACATGTTAGTTTTATATGTTATGTGATACACTATGTGTAATGCTTTATTGTTTAAATCTTGCACGGTACTTCTGAAGAACAGCCTATGGCTGAAGTGGGTTACCTTGCTGAAAATAATTATTATGTCGTGAACTTAACGGAACACTGTTTAATGATAAACACACTAAGCGTCGCACTTCGGTGTATACTATCGTGTAATGGTGATTGCGAGGTATAGTTCATGTTAGCTCTTTATAATCGATTAATAAAACTCCTATCACCGATGTTTTCTGATGCAGAAATAACATGATGAATAAGAGTGATAATGATGACAAATTGGCAGGATATCTTACCCATTGACAGGCATAGGAGGGCCTCGGCTTCGCGGCTGATCACGTTGATCTGATCATGGATCAGAGCTGGTTGCAACAGCAAGCTTCATGAGAGAAGAAAACAATTCAGGGATAACCCGACAGGGGCAATGTTTCCCATTATGACGAGTGATACAGAATGATGTACAGATAGTAATATTACACATTCGTATATACAGATATTTATGCTGTTTACGTAATCATGGTAATAAAGTAATAACCCCCCCCCCTTCCGCGACTGTGGAAAAACGCGTTATTACAATCACCTGAATTTTCAATTCAGTTTCAATGGTTGGAACGAACTCTGAATCTGTAGTTGTAGCTACTCGGTAAAACCCCAGACAACCTCTGGGTTAGCAATTTTCGAACGACGTGAATAAGATTTGCATGTACAACGAAAATGGTATATTGCATGTTTATAGATTATAGATAAGTATATACAGTAGACATTGTAAAGACACACGCAATTCGGCCTCCGAGCCGCGAGGTGTTTCTATTTTGTACTGTTGTTGTTGTTTTTATCCCAATAAACCATTATCTACCTATTCTATCTATCTACATAATAACATTACCCGGGAACATTACGCTGCAGCCACGCCCCCACAATCCCACCTCTTCCATGATAACATTACTGTGCAGCAACCCTAGCCCAAAGTAATCAGAACTCTTGCCGCCACACCCACGTTGCGCCATGCCGAACTTACCAGAATGCTCCACCGAACCCGATGATGGCAGCGTGTGCAAAGGACACGGCGGCATTTCGCCACTTGTAGCGCCGTGACTCGTCGGTGTATCGCTTAGGAGCGACCCCAACTACGTCGAGCGCCTTGTTGAGGCACGAAAAAGACACGAAAGAGAGAACGCACACGGCTTTCGCGGTATCCGGTAGACCCATGATGATGGCACTGTTCCCTGCTACGTCTGTGTCTGTTTGCCCGTCTGTCGATCGCTACCTCTCTCTCTCTCTCTCTCTCTCTTTACGATATAGTTCAAGTACCGGCCCCGCTCGGCAACTTACTACCAGCTTGTTTTGATGATCGGGGCACGTGACAACGTCCTCACTGCTTTATTTCTTTCCGAATTAACCAACCGCGTCTGCCCGGGGATAACCACGCTTTGTTAGCACTATGGTCACGCCCTCCCCCAAATCTCTCTACGCCGCGTGGGTTATTTCATTTCTTCTTTTTTTCTTTGTTTATTTATTCATTCCTTCATAGTTCACCAATAACAAACAATGTGATACGAAAAATGGCATATAAAGCAGGGATGTGTTATGGAAAGATATGAAGCAACTTTCTTCATTTGAACCCATGTGACAAGCCGCTGAAAAGTTATGTGTTCTCGACAGGTTCTGTTCAGGTGTTTGAACAATTATGAACATGATTGTGTGGTAACGGCTTCTCAGAGAGAACAAAAGAAATGTACATTCTCATTTCGCTTGTCCCGTTCTGTTAATAGCATTAATACTTCCATGAGCATAACAGGTATGAGCAAACACAAATAAACAAGTTTTTCAAGTGAAATATCTCTGTTGCACGCAAACACACACAGACGCCGTTAATGATAATACACAGCTTAATATATCATTTTGAGAGTGGTTGAATCCCCCAAATGCACAAGTTGTCGGAAAGTGAAGAAATTGGTCAATTTTGTAAGTAATATACAAATAGCTTATATGTCCGATTTTTAATGATTCCTCAATACTTTTCGAAACAAAAGCAGAGTAAAGGATCTGTCATTATCTGCCGTTAACTTCCTTAAAGTTTGCAAACAAATATGTCAAAAACAAAACGTATACAGACAAATGGGAAATTAAAGAAATTTCTTTTCAAGTTGACATCAGCCAAATGTCGGCCCGGCACATGGAATATCAAAGCATTGTCATAATTATGGAATGCTTTTGACATTCATGAGCACGCTTTAGAACCCATACAGATGTTTGGATATATTATGCTCGAGTTTCTACTCCTTCGTAACACCTCCCTGTATAAAGTATACATGTGACAAATAATAATCTATTAAAGTTATGTATAAAGCATCAAGACATACATATACTTGTACACAGTTGAACATACAGAGGTCTGACAATATAAGCGTACAGCTTGAAGGGTTAGAGATGAGTATGTGCCTGACAGTACGTTTAAACGAATGTTCCGTCAACATATTGCAAAGTTTATTTGGTAAAGAATTCCACACATCTGGACCCCTATGCCTAATTGATTTATGTGCTAACATGGTGTGTGGATTGGATACATGCAACTTAGTCGCTTGTCTTGTTGGATAGGAATGTACAGGAAACGGGCAAGAGGTTGGATTTATGACGATACATAAAGATGGAGGTTTGATTATCTAAAGCTGTTCTTCTTCCTATACCAATGTCAACGAACACAGTGATTTGTTGTTCATGTAGCTGCATTTGAATTGTACATTACTATGAATCATCAGTTTACATTACCTGTTATAAACTGTTGTATTGTTGCTCATACAATATTTTACTGAATTTGAGTTTGTGTACATAAAGCATTTGCTATCATGCTACCAATCATTATCGTGGTAAAGGCCCGAGTATAAGGCCGTTTCCATTGTCAGTATTGTAATGGATTTTGGATATATCCAAGCACAACCATTCTTTTGATTGAGATTATAAAGATACAGTTTTCTGAATACCACAGTCCTTTGTTATTGGCAACCTTGGCCGCGATTCTTTCGACAATGGGATCTCTTCGCAGTCCGCCCAAAGAAATAGAAAGATTTTCTTTCTATTTCTGTGAGTCCGCCACCCGCAGCACGACTGAGGGGGGACTGAGGGGGGGTTCACGCACTATTGACCAGGCCGACGCAACGGGTTGTGTGAGGGCAACGAGGTGCGAAAGCGCACTCTGAACAGGTTGATTTGCACAGTTTACACTGTTCGAGGTGCACTGTTGAAGGTGAACATTGTCTCCCAGGTTTGGCGATCCCACCCCCCCCCCCTCATCACTAGTCCCCCCCCCCCCCCCCCCCTCCCTTGACTGTATTTAGCAATCCGCCGACAACGAACGTTGATGGCGCACCACACACAAAAAATTTCACTCTGAAATAATATAGGATTTTTTTTTTTTTTTTTTTTTTTGGGGGGGGGGTGAGGGAGGGGGGGTGTGGTTGGGGGGGGGGGCAGATTCGTGGAGTCGCGCAATCAGTGGTCTGGCGCGGTGTGCGTTCTATGTGAATCAGTGGCGTAATGTGTGTGGGAGAAAGGCGGACGATAAAATACGGACAGTATCTGGACTAACTCCCCACATGCAGTGGAATGGAATATCGAGTCTATATATATGGGTGACGGTGATGACACCCTCTTTTTAATACGAGTCTTGCTCAGGTAGACCTGCGTCGTTCTTCTCTCCGTGAGGTTAATTACTCCTGTACCCTTCAAATGTTTACATCTCTCAAACATGGCAGTGTGCAGTACCAATGGGGTTTTCAAAGCCTGGTAATGTGATGTTTAAGAGTGGACATCCAAACGGTGTGTTACTATATAATAAATGGGATACATTTTTCCGGCTCACCCCCCATGCTGTTGAGCAATTTTTTTTTTTTTTTTTTTTTTTTGTGTGTGTGTGTAGGTGTGTGTGTTGGAATAGGAATAAAACTAAAAGGTCCTTAAACCCTATGATCCGTGTTGCGTGGTTATCTTGCATAACAATATATGTACAATGTATATTTCTTGTCTTTTGTTATCATTTTTTGTTGTTGAGCATACCTCTTCTTCTCCGGCGTTTTGATTCATTTTTTCCATCTACATTTCAAGCCCCATCACAACCTCTTTTACTATGTGTATGAGAGAGAGAGAGAGAGAGAGAGAGAGAGAGAGAGAGAGAGAGAGAGAGAGAGAGAAAAAAATCGGTGGGGTATTGGGGTAGGGCTGGGGTAAAGGAGGGGGTGGAGGGAGAGGGATGAAAATACAAGCGAATAGATAAGAATGCCGGAGAAGGAAACACTTCAACGTGTTCAACTTAAAAATATTCAACACCACTGTTCACAAGCATATTAACGACAAGCGTATTGGACTCTTGTTCTTATACTGTTGCGCCATCTCGTATCATAGGCCTACGTAAGAGATGCAAAATACATATCAATACGCACACCAGAAAAGAATATTTTACTCAATAATTATGGCCGAAATATTGAGTATAATTTTTCCTCCGGCATGTTTTTTTTTTTTTATATCTTGTATCTACATGTTCATTGCCATCGCTACCTCTTCAAGTCTTCTTTGATGTATAAACATTATCTATATAGGCCTATTATGATGTCAACATTGGGGGACAAACAATGGGAATAATTTTGATCTTGCTGTCTGCTTAAACATTCTGTACTCGATGGAAAGTTATTGACGTGTTTATAATCGTCATTCCACAGAACGGCATCAGTAGTAGGGTCCATGGCAGGCCCATATAGTTTTGATTCACAACTTCATTATTGTTTTTAAGGTTATGGGAGAATGCACGAAAAGTTCATCTGAGTTAGAAAGTGACTAGAGACTTTTTGATGTAGGCTTATTGTGGAAAGTAATTGATACGTGACGTGGCAGTAGTAATACATGTTGAATCTTCTATCTGAGTAGGACCTCTGGTAGGACAAGACCTCGGAATTTAATGGCTCGTTATTTCATATGAATAATTTCACAATAAAAAAGGTGTGTATGTTTTTTGTGTATCATATGTGTGTGTGTTTGTGTGTGTGTTTGTGCGTGTGTGTGTGTGTGTGCGTGCGTGTGTGTGCGTGCGTGCGTGTGTGTGTGCGTGTGTGTGGTGTGTGTGTGTGTGTCTGTGTGTGTATATAATTATGTGTGTATGTGTGTGTGTGTGTGTGTGACAGCTTTCTCAAGTGAAGAATGGCAGACTGATATCGGAAGGCGTGTCTCTGCAGTCAGGAAATTGAATATAAAGGAAATGTGTAATAAATTCTTGTAAGGTAACTAGTTTCATTCAGTATAATTGTATATACATAAGTTTGTATATTCAATTGCAAGTGGTATACATGTATGATTTTCGAGGAAGAACACTTTAATTGTATCAAAAGTGTCTGTGCGTGTATGTGAGTGTGTGTGTGTGTGTGTATGTGTGTGTGTGTGTGTGTGTGAGTGTGTGTGTGTGTGTGTGTGTGACTCTGTGTGTGTGGTGTGTGTGTGTGTGTGTGTGTGAGTGTGTGGTGTGTGTGTGTGTGTGAGTGTGTATGTGTGTGTGTGTGTGTGTGTGTGGTGTGTGTGTGAGTGTGTGTGTGTGTGACTGTGTGTGTGTGGTGTGTGTGTGTGTGTGAGTGTGAGTGTGTATGTGTGGTGTGTGTGTGTGTGGGGGGGGTGTTTATGGTGTGTGCACTTGATACGTTATAAAGTCTTTCACAGATTATTTCATTTTTTAATTCACACAACCACTTGTAAGTGGGGCTAGTGAAAATGTTCGTGTGAATATTCTTGCCAGTTGTTCAGCCATATGCATGCAAAATATTTGTTTTTTGCTTCGTTTGTATTTGCTTGTATTAGTCTTTCTTTGATGTATGTTTTTTTTTAACCCGAGAAGCCCGATTTCAATAACTGAGCGTGAACCGCGCCGTACGATTTTATTTCCAGGAAACAGAAGACCGCGGCGTTTCCATCAGTAGGCGGTGCTTAGCGCGCGTTCCGCCAATAGAAAGAAAGCGCTCTCCGGATGAGCGATTTCCCTTCTTTCGACGTCATTATGTAATGAATATTCATGAAAACGACTGTCATAGATGAATATTCATATATTCGTCTTGTTTGACCAATGGCGTGCACCTCACGATCTCCGCATCGAAATCCATATTCATGAAGAGCGGAGTTATGTCATCGCAGCGGTCGTGATCACGGGGGGGGGGGGGGGGGGATGAAGAAAGAGAAAAGGGCAAAAAAAATGAAAAGAAGAATGACAAAAGAAGGAGAAACTAGTAGGAGAGGGGGTGAGGGAAAAAAAGACAAAGAAAAAATGCAGAACAACGAAGTAGAAGAGGTAGAAGAAGAAGAAGAAGAAGAAGAAGAAGGAGAGAAAGGAGGAGATGAATAACGAAGGAGAGGCAAAAAAGAGAAGTAGAAGGGGAATGGGAGAAGGAGCCGTGAAAGAAAAGGGAGGGGAAGAATTAGCAGAAAGAGGAGGTGAAGAGAAATATCGAAAGAAATGAAGAAGGATAAGAGGAGAAAAAAAGGAGATGGAGGAGAAAAAGATTTTTTAAAAATACGAAGCAGACGCAAGGGAACTAGAAGAGGGGGAGGCGAAGGGGGGGGGGGAGAAAAAAAGGAAAACGGAGAGAAGAGAGAAGAAGAAGAAAAGCAAGGTATAGAGGAAGAATAACGAAGAAGGAAAGCAGGAGATGTAGAAGGAGGGAGAGGTAGAAGGAGCAGAATAAGAAGGAGAAGGAAAAAAATGATATCAAAAGAGATGACGAAAATAAGAAGAATAAAAAAGAATGAGAAGAAGACAATAAAGAAGGAAATAGAGATGATAAAGAAGAAGGAGTCGATAAAGAAGAAGGAAAAGCAAGAGAAATAAAAGATGGGGGAGTTGATGAGAAGAATATCAGCAAGAAAAGAAAGGGAAGGAGAAGAAGAAGAGGGGGAGGAAGGGGAAGAAGCAACAGTAAAATAAGAAGATAAATAAGTCGATTATTCATCTTCCATTGGGATAAAGTTAGGGCTCATTTACGGAATAAGTATCCCTCTAAACCGTTTATGTGTCAAAAATGGAGGAGGGACATTTATCTGCAACCCCCCCCCCCCCCTCTCTCTCTCCCTCTCTCTTTCACCCCCTGGTTTACTGAAGATCAGATCTAAGTCTGTCGTCAACGACAGATCACCTCTTAATTTCGTTAAACTTTTCTTTATCTTCTTCTTCTTCTTCTTGTTCTTTATTTTTATTCCTTCACCCCCACTTTTTTGTGCCGGGCATAACTCATAATTGCCACATCATTTTTATTGAAACTTTTATCACTTCTTGGTATTAATGTAATCTTTTAGGAATAAGCTTTTCAAGGTCATCACATGATCATAACGTCATCAACGAGCAATTTATTGAAAAACTATTACTTCATCCTACTCCAGAATGGACAATTGGATCAAAATGAAATTTGACATGAATAAATCAAACAAGTTGAAAAATAATTTCATTACAAAAAACGCGCGCGTACGCGTACGTTATTGCATTTACAAGCGTGCAAAATTTAAAAATGCTCTAAATCAGCTAGAATTTTTTTGCATATGTTTTAGGCTATTTCGAGGATTTCAAAAATTTCCGCGCTTTCGCACGTTTTTCCTTGCGTAGCGCAAACGCAGCGTCAAAATTCCGTGTTTTTACTGGTTTTATGTTTCTGACACTCCATAAATTACATTCTGCAATTTTGAGCCATTTTCATGCAATAATAAGGTCGTGCGGGTGCGTCAAAGTTCAAAGTCCGCGCGCGCGTCAATACGTTTTTGTGTGCAAATATTGCAAAATACATGACTATATTCAATCGGCTCCTCAAAATAGCTCCTCAGAATGGCTGGTAACCCCCAATTTTTTTTCATAGTTTGAAAGAGTGGGAACTCTAGATGCTATTTCATGTATCATTTGGTCGTTAAATACATCGTGATGTCATCATATTGCCATATGAATCGAAAAAAAAAATCAATTTTCATGTATGACGTCATAAACTTTTTTACCCGTTCTTGCGTATCTCAATAATCCTTTGTCAATTTTCTTCCATATTTCAGTTTGTGATAGCTGAGACATTGCTCTATGAAATCTCAGCCCTAATTCTTAACAGGATTCCATCTTCATGGTATAAATTTGATTATAGACATTAATGTCAAAATCGGTCGCATGTACGTGTTATGTCAATGGAAGGGGTATTTATGAAATGACATGACGAGCTTCTAGGAGCTGTATCTCGCTTATGTTCAATTCTGTTACTCTGAAATTTTAGTATGTTGTAGCTGAGTCTACTAGCTTTTGTAACGTAACCTTTATTTTTTAATCAGATGTCGCGATCATGGCGAAATTTCAGCTTGAATATCAATTTCTTAATCATCCTAGCCCCTGCTGGGCATTACGTGTTAAGTGAATGGGAAGATGTGTGGCTCAACGGGTAAGGCGCTGCTTTAAGATCTCGAGGCCCCCGGTTCGTTTCCTGGAGTGGGTACGGTCAATTTTTGTATTCCTTTTGCAATGTTTATTTTGCCACTTTCCTCTGTTCTATCCCTCACTTTGTCATTGTCTTTGAGATTTTCTTTCCCTTCCTTTTTCTCTCGCCCCTTTATCTTACATGATATTAATCAAATGTTATTAGCACAGACATGTGATCATTTTGTGAAGTCTCTGAAATGTTAGTATATTGTACGTGGCTTTATGAGTTTTCTTGAGCGTTGCCTCTGATTTCTAATAAATAGATAGTGTCACCATGGAAAGACGATGGTGTCACCGTGCATTTACCATACCATGTCTGTGCACAAATTTGTCAATGCAGATCACCTTATACTTGTCCACAAGTATGTATCGTGATAATTCATGTTTGATATCTGCAAGCAGTGCTACATGTGGGCGGGGGGGGGGGGGGGACATGCTTCCGAACAACAGATATTATGCTTATACCACCCCTGGGCTCCCTAACACACGTATTGTCTCATATCACCTCTATTTGCATATCTGTTGTAGATATTCAATGGATGTGCAGTGTGGCGTGAATCTCGTGACTAAATTCTGTAACCGGAGATACATTCTTCGGGATTGAGCTAACACACATCAACCCACCAGTCCGTACAGACATCTAATGCGATTTATTGTGTACATTGAAAAGAGGAAGTTGTGTTTCAAAAGAGACATCTTAAAGCATATTTTGTATAACTGATCTGTAATTACTCCAGCCTTCTCATATGGTGGAAATAATCAAATATTTATAAATGACAATATGCCGCTGTAGCAAGCCCCCCCCCCTCCCCCCCCCCCCCCCCTCTGTTTGTCTGTCTGTATGTCCCTCTCGTCTGTCTCTGTTTCTCCTTCAATCTCTCTCTCTTTCTCTCTCTGTCTCTCCTTCAATCTCTCTCTCTCTCTTTCTCTCTCTCTCTCTCTCCTTCAATCTCTTTGATATTCTCTTGCACTCTCCCGTTTGTTCTCTACATCGTTATTCCCAGAGCCAGTTTGGCCAACTCAGTTTCAATAGGTAACAATATGGCGCATATTATTTTATTGTCTGCTTGCTTGCCAAAATCTGTGTATAGATGGCTGTAGTTATCCATATGTTTAGCCTATCACCATTATCAGCTCTGTATGTCTCTCCTCCTACATTTCTCTTTCCTCTGTTCTCTTTCTATGTTTCTCTGTCTATATTTCTTTCCATTTCTTTTTCTATTTCTCACATACACACACGCCTACATACAATTACGAACATACACACAAACGCATTGACCAAAGAAAGAAGCTCATTTCCCCATGTGTTCCCTCTCTAAGTTCTACTGCATTTATATAATATGAACGTATGTAATTGGTATATGTTTATCTGAAAATGGCATATCTGTTTCATGAACACTTTACAGAAGGGCCTCTGAAAAAAGAGGCGGGTGAGTTTGAACCATGGTAAAATAAATACTGCAACTACACGTGGTGGAAGATTCCCGCATGTACTTACACTGAGCGTTGGGTTGGGCCCACGCGCAGTCAGATCTTGATCTTGCAAAACAATTATTTCTATAAGATATTTGCACGGAATAATGCCGTGACCCCTGTTAGTACTTTGATGTATTCATAAAGAAATAGGGTGCAGCTTGTCACCAAATAAGGCTTGAGGAATGAGCGCAGACATCGCGTGATGAGGTGCGTTATGTATTCATTTCATTCATCATATTCAGTAGAAGTCTATAATAGCATGTGCTACGTGGCATGTATTATCGCACATTGGCCTCCAACGATGGTATACATTTTACAAAGCAGACGGACTATGCAGTCTCCATACGCATATACAAGGCATGGAATGGCCGACTCTGTGTACGTTCATAATGCCTGTCAAAGTGCTATTCCTTTTATTACCAATTAATGTTTAATTTATGATCGAAACATCATCAATGATTATTGTGATATCTAGCTCCAAATATGGGTTTCCTTTTTGTGGGACGCACTGTATAATCAAGGATAATATATAAAGAGAAATGTTAAAAATAATATTTTGTTTTACTTTAACCAAAATAAATCAACATCATTTTCACAAAAAAAAAATAATGTGAGATAAGAAAATGCATGGCAAATTATTGAGATTTTGGTCCCTCATCTAGGGGGAGGGGGAAGAGACTACCCAACCTATAGTTACTTTAGACAAAGGGAGTACATATGCCCCTGAGTGATCGCTGCCCGTGCTAAAAGAAAAGGATTCTTACGAAATGCAAACTTTACTTGCCTAGCAGCAAAGTTGTACATTGATCTTCAATGATAGGCCTGCAAATATTGTTTAATTCGGTGACAACCATGTGGCGTAAATGTCGAAAAACGTACAAATTTAGATGGTCAATGCAATCTTTTAAAATAGTGCATACTAAAATGACCTTATGTTAGAACTGATATTCAAAATATGTCGACCGATTGCTTGTATACTGAAATGTATAGAGACCCACATGTATTTACCGTGATAAATCAGAAGTCATGTCGATGACAGCTTCATGGTGTAATTTGATTATAGGTATTTATGTCAAAATCACACGCCAGTGTACGTGTTATGTCAATGGAAGGGGCATTTTTTTCTCATCATGAAATGACATGTCGACCTTTAATCTATAATCTATTTTTCGTGTGAATCAACAATGCCCAGTCTGATTGTGATTAATTGATACATGATTCTCATACATGTATTTCTAAAATGAGGTATTGAGGAGACTATGAAGTAAGCAGCTACAGTTTTATATTGTTGTTTAGGTTGTCATTTGAGCCATTTCCTTGCAATAAATAGGTCGAGTGCGTCAAAGTTGAAAGTCTGCGCGTGCGTCAAAACACTTTTGTGTGCAAATATTGCAAAAAACATGACTGTCTTCAATCGGCCATAGCTCCTCAGAATGGCTTGTGACCCCCAATTTTCTTTTAGTATTCTAAAAGATGATGGAATGTAGATGTGATTTCATGTATCATTTTGTCCTCAAGTACATCGTGACATCATTAAATTGAATGAATTAAATGAATGTTCATGTATGACGTCATGAACTTCTTTAGCCGTTTTCGTGTATCTCAGTAATCCATAAATTTTCTCTCAAATTTCAGTATGTTGCGCCTAAGACATTGTTCTATGGTAACATTGCCATTATTTTTCATTTTGATAACGCCTTCATGGTGTAATTTTTTGATGATAGGCATTAATGTAAAAATCGGATGTTTGTACGTGTAATGTCATTGGGAGGGGCATTTATTTCAAATCATGAAATGATATGACGATTTTTTAGGAGCTATACTCACTTATGTTTAGTCTTTTACTCTGATTTTTTTTTGTAGCTCAGTCTATTAGCTTTCTGTAACGTGGTCTTTATTTTCTAATCAGACGTCGGGATTATGGCGAAATTTCAGCTTAAACATTGATTTTTACATCATTATAGCCCCTTTTTCTGCTTTACGTGTTAAACGAATGGGAAGATTTGTGGCTCAATGGGAAAGGCGCTGTTTTAAGAACGCGAGGCCCCCGGCTCGAATCCTGGTGTGAGTAGGGTAAATTTTTCATTCCTTTTGCAATGCGAGTTTTGCGACCTTCTTCTGTTCAATCCCTCACTTTGTCATTCTCTGAGATTTTCTTTCCCTTTTTTTACTCTCTCCCCTTTATCATGTTGCTAACACATACATTTGATCATTTAGGCAAATCTTTGCAAGGTTAGTATGTTGTAAGTGCGCTATGACCTTTCGTGAGCGTTGCCTTTGATTTCTTATGAATGGATGGTGTCACCACGGAAGGTCTATGGTGTCACCGTGCATTACCATCCCATGTCTGTGCACGAATGTGCAATACAGACCACCCTATACTTGTCCACAAGTATGTCACGTCATTAACTTGCATTACGGTCTACTACTTAAGTCCTTTTGAATTTTGTTTAGAAAAGTGTTTAAAAATTTACATCACGGAAAAGGACGACGGGAAGAACCCAACTATGATTTATCAGTTTTCTATACCCATTCTCTCTCTATTTTCCTCTCTTTTCCCTTTCGCCAACATTACCCCCTGCCCTCTTTATTACTTACCATGCTCAAACAGATGTGGTAAATTATTCCATACAAAAGTTCCTTGTATCTCATTTCCCCTTTTCGCCAACCTTTCTCTCTGTCAATTTATTTGCCTCTACCAAATTTCCAAATTGAGGGGACGAAATTGCGAGCGAGCAAAATTTTTGATATTTTTACTAGAAAATCAAAATTTGTGATAGATTAAAACATAATATTCCGAAAAGAATATCCTTCACTCCTCTCGTGTTTGTTTTCTTTCTTGGTCGTGAATTATCTTGGGGGAAAGCGCCCCAAGCCCCTTCATCTTTACAGCACTGTCTTTACAGTGTATGATTGCGTATAACGGTGTTAGGACAAACATAAAAAGGGATGGATTAATGGTATAAAAGTTTGACAATTATTGAAAGATGAACAGGTTGCTATTTGCAATCACATACCCACAACAATACATGTGTAATGGTATTTATTAACATACTCGACGCCAAATTGCACATACGTTACTCTACCGACACGCACCGATTATCGACATCATTTATATTCGAAATTTCTGAGAAATTCACGATTTTGAGGGACAGCTGGTCACGAATGAGATGCCACCTCCCCAGAAGAAGCCTCGCTTCGTCTTTGTGGAATATGTACTGGACATGGCAGATTGTGGGCTCTGATAGTGAGATCGACTCTTCTTTTACCCAACACAAAGATACAACTTCAATATTTTTAAACACTTGTTACAACATTATCCAGTTTTATATTAACTCGGTGCAAGCTGCTCATGAGGTTCAGAGTAATGTTTATAATATATTCATCATGTGCATAAAGAATTAAAGGTGGCTTTATTAATTTTGAGAAGTTCAGAGTAATGTTTACAACCCAACCATCATGGTGGCTTTGATCGAAACACCCAGGGATCTCTTCTATAGAAATTAATTCCTGTCCTGTTTATCGTGCTACATGCTTTGTCAAGTTTTCAAAGGACCCGCTCCGTAATTGACTATGATTTGAAAATGGTTTGGGTGCGTCACTTCCTGTTCTTTCACAAAGAGGGTGCCCTTTCACTGGCTCCACAATAGGTTTTTCAAATTCAACTGATAATGGATCGTAGCCCTGCAGATACCAAAGAAAGATTAGAGCCTATGGCAGGCGTATTCGTGCATATGTAACATTTCAACATTACCTGGGTAACACCCAAGGCCCACTTCTTTAGACATTCACCCCACCCCTAAGGAGCTCATTAGGCGCGCATGACCACACATCCTGCTCTTTTGTAAAGCAAGGAACGTACCTCTCATAAGCTATGAAATGGGCACCTTTCAAACTGAAAATGAACTTGGTACCATAAGAAAGCGTAGATCCCCTGCTACACACGACCTTCATACCGTTATTACCAGTCTATAAACAAGAGCGTTAGATGTGCATGCAAAATCATGTATACAGGAAGTGAAAGAAACATAGGTTGAAGGGGTTACTAAATTTGAAAAATAAGTTCCCACTAATTTATGTAAAATTATCCATTAAAAACGAATTTCACATTCGTTTGCCGCACTTAAAGATCTCCTGTCATCAAAATGTATGTTGACTTATGTCGATGCAAAATAATATGTACATAACAAAATCACTAACTATTCAATGAAAATATGCGTGCTATATTTTGAAACAATTTTTCTTTATTTTTTCTCAGCACTGATAAGCCCCGCCACCAAAATATCCTCCCAACACAAAATTCCCCCCTGTGACAACATCAAAGGTAGAAATTAGCAGGATGACAAGCAGAATTTATGCACAAATTTAACATTGCAATGACTACCTCCACCTGCCCACAAGAGCATCACATGTCTTCACACAATTCATCTAACAACCTTTCATGTGGGAATAATCGTTTCCTTATGTCAAAAATGTGCTAGCTATGTGAAGCTATTAGAAGCACTTGCAGGTAGACATTGCAATGTTTTGGTTGTGCATAAATTATGTCTAAGTTGTCCCGCTAATTTCTACCTTTGATGATGTCACAGGGGGAATCTTGAGTTGGTGATTTTGTTAAATACATATTATGTTGCATCAACAGAAGTCAACATATATTATGACGACAGGGGCCCTTTTAGTCTCATTTTGACGAAAATTTGACAAAAAAAAAAAAACCCGCACACCTCCAGTGACGTCAGAAAAGTCAAAATGCCATCAATGCCAACGGCGTGAATAAAATGTTTTATTCACGCCGTTCAAACAATATAGTACCCATGGGAACCCCAAAGCTTGTCCGAGGTTTGTCGAGTAGCAACAACTAAAAGATTCAAAGTGCATCCATCCATTGAATATGAATGACAAGATACAGGGGGAATGCAATAATGCGTTACTACGCAGTTAGGGGGAAAGTTGTGAATACATTACGAAAATCGTCTATTGTTGACTTCCGTACACGCCGTTGGCATTTTTACTTTTCTGACGTAACTGGAGGTGTGCGTTTCTTCAACTTTTCGTCAAAATGAGACCTTATTGCGGCGAACAAATGTAAAATTCGTTTTTAGTGGATAATTTTACATAGATTAGTGGGAACTTATTTTTCTAATTTAGTAACCCTTTGAATCAGAGAGATGTAAGGAATGGATTCAGCATGAAGTGTAATTTATTCCTACAGCAGTCGCGTGCACAATGGAATATTTTACGCGTTTGGCTCTTTGATCGAGGGAGATCCGCCGCCAAACAATAATGACAAATTTTGGATGCATTTAGAGGAATAAATATTCTGTTTGCGCAGAAGATTTTAGAAGCACTTCATGTACTAAAGTGCATGTGCAGTAGTGGAACATCGTATAATGATACAAATATCTTGTAAATCGTTTATTGCGTGTTTCAACTTCCATGGAAACCACCTCGATTTTATGTGCGGAGATGTCCGAAAAAGTTACGGACCAAATCATTTCTACAATTTTATAAAAATTTCCCCCCGCTCACCCCCAATCTAATTTAGTAACCCTTTGAATCAGAGAGATGTAAGGAATGGAGTCAGCATGAAGTGTAATTGATTCCTACAGCAGTCGCGTGCATTGATATCACAATGGAATATTTTACGCGTTTGGCTTTTTGATCTAGGGAGATCCGCCGCAAAACAAGGATGACAAATTTTGGATGCATTTAGAGGAATAAATATTCTGTGAACTTCAGATTATATTGTTGCTTCGTTTTTTGATAAATCGAGAATAATGGCGAAAACATGTCAGAGAAATGCCTCCACATTGCACATTGGTCAATCATATTTCCTTACAAATATCTTATAAATCGTTTATTGCGTGTTTCACCTTTCATGGAAACCACCTCGATTTTATGAGCGGATATGTCCGAAAAAGTTATGGACCAAATCATTTCTACAATTTTATAAAAATTTCGCTCCGCTCACCCCCAATCTAATTTCCAGTGTGTGTAATAAAATCAGTTGTGAACTCCCAGCGAAGGCTGAACGGTTGACATATTTCTCAAACCAGATTTTCTTTTGTTATTCAGAGGCATTGCCTAATGAGAAATACGACGTATTGTTTGAAACACCTGAATATCTTGAATTTTATGAGGCGGCGGTCATCATGGATCAAAGGAAGTCTTTCCGAGTGCAATCCATCCATGATAGGTCCATGATTAATAAAAACAGACACGGTGTAAGAATAAGGCCACGGGATGCAATGAACATCCCTCTAAAGAACATAAAATTCCCTGAAACTTATATAAACAATATTTCTTTGTTATACCATCATATCAAAAGTTAAAACGATTTGAAATGTTTATATCAGCCAATGCTCCAGTACGAGTCTTGGGAAGTGCGCAAAAACCTGGCACAGAGAGCAAAGCGCGGGGGCACACAAAGAGTTAGCAAACAGAAATGCATTATCTTTTCTTCGGGAATGTTCACAACCCATGCAATACTTTTGTTCAATTAATGAATGCTTTCAAAGTTATGATATTGAATTATGTGCCTACAAAATCATTTGTATCTGCTTATCGTTGATAATGATGTTTCATGCGAGATATTTTATGACACAAGTAGATGGTGTTGATTTCCAATAAAAAATATATATGAACTTCCTATTCCTATTATAACGGCATATTCAAATAGCATAAGGCGTGTTAAGGCGAGCCTAAATGCAAATGAGGACAATTCATGCCGAGGTCTAGTGCCAGCTTCGCTTTGATTGGCTGATTTTTCTTACACACAGGGCTGGTTACTAGGGGCAGCTTTCGAGACGAAATTCTGGAGAAATAATATCTTTATACGAAATTTTCTGAAGGCAAATCACATCTTTTGAGACGGAAACCGCCTTGAATAATAAGAAAAAGGTTTAGACTTTTGACTGATGGAAAAATTATGATCATTTTCAACGCAAAACTGTGTTAAATGTTGGATAGAAAATGTCCTTAGCATTACGCACCCGGTGCACGAGTTATCTCGTTCTTCGGGTGTGAGTGTGGAAAAGCTAAAACGAGTTATCTCGTTCTTCGGCTGGAACGGGTTAAGTATGAATTTGTATGTAATTTGTGTACTCGGGTTTATCTTACTGTATGTCATTTAAATAATGGACTTTATACTTATGTGTTTTGAACCACATGTTAAAGGTTTAACACACCTCTTCTGGTGATGCCTTATATTCATTGTTCATGAAAGTTGTTTATTCTTGTTTGTTAAATGAATAAAAATTTGAATTGATAAATTGAATATCAAATGAAAAGGGTATCAAATTATGTGGGAGAATGTCTGTACTATCAAGACAACTTTAAAAAAAAATGGGACTTTTTTTCTGGCTCTCTGTGTTGCTATACCCTAGGATTGCGGAAAAGCAAAGACGATATAATGAAACGTACATTCGATATGAATTTATCTAAAAACGTGTCAAAAGGCAAGAATGTTGGCGCAGATCATTCGGAATGAAAACAAAGATGGGGTCTCGAGCATAGATCACGGTAGGCCGAGCGATGTCCCTCAAAATCAAAATACAACACGTCCCTGTCATTAAAATGGATTCGTCTGACCCACTGAACTATATCACTACGTAGTGGTATAGTTCAGTGGTCTGACCGCCTTGACAACACTTAGTAGCGCCGCTACGCGGCGCTCTAACATCTTTGGTACCCACTAGTATTCAAGCATGCAACTAGTAGTATACTTAGTTGTTGATGAGTTTCGTATTCACGTTCACTCAAAGTTAAGTTGACGCAGAAAATGCGTCAACTTAAAAAACATTCTTATAAGACATTCTTCAAAGTATCTTCAAATGCAGTAAGCTGGGAGTAATCATAAGGTAAGCAGATTCCTTGAAGTGAGACTTGGAGTGAGAACAGATAATTACAGTAAGAGTTTCCAGAGCAGTCTCACAAATTAAGTAATTATGACCCTGCCCCATACGTTGATATTCATGTAGTGTGATGACTGATGTTGATAACAGTGTCGTCATATTTTCGAGAGGAGTGAATAAATAAAACGTTAGATCTAGATCTACTGTTTTCTTATCGCAGTATCAGTGACAGTGTACTATGGTGTACATAGTATACATTATTCATGGAGTACTTTTAATTATTGGTATGTTTTATTGAACATGTTGAAGTTTGAATTAAAGGGGGTTAACAGGAAATTATCTTTTGCTTTTGCTTTTTTTTTTTTTTTTAAATTGTGTGATATAGACTCCTGCTGCGCCAGCAAGTATATTACACATGTAGCAGGTATGCACTGCGCTGGAGCGTCCTGAGGGCTCGCCCCCGATTTCCTTGCATGTCGGGTCCGACTACTAATGAATAATCGGCCTGTGCACATGGATGAATTACTAATTTCAAGTATATTTATCACATATGAATGGTTGAATGTAACTTCCACATGTTTGAAGTAAGAAAATGATGGAAAACATTGAGCAATGTTACCAATTTCCCCTTCATGTGTCTGTCTAACCATGGTCAACAAAACAGGGTCCTTCCACTTCCAGACTGCCATCTTGGCTGTTTAATGACTTGGTACGCATGCACAAATTAATATTCATGATGATGATGCTTTCGCTCTGATGACCGTATTTAGCGCTATTGATGAATATGCATGAGAAAAGCGATTTTTATTGTTTTGATTGTGCAAATTATCAACCTGATTTCCATTAATTGTGTCATTTAAAGTGACGAAAATATCATTAACTTCTATGTTTTAAATTTCAGTGGCGGATCAAGGATTTTGTAAGAGAAATAGGGCCGAATCTTCCAACTTTCCTAATACCGTGCACCACCATCACTGAAATCTAGCTCAGCGGGGTGGCGTTGAAAATAGTGGCTCTGTAAAAAAAAAAAAAATTACAGACAAACATATATATGCAAGTTTCAAGTTTCAAATACAATGAAATTAAAATTTGAATATAAAATCTTTTCCAATAATAATGAAAAAAGAAAAAGCAGTGATCTGAAAAGAGTGCTATGGTAATGGATTGTTGTTTAAAACGTAACACACACGAATCGTATAGAGAACTGGCGCATGCGCATAAACTTCAAAAAGTCTGCAATCTCCATAACATAAAAATCTCAGCTGGATTAAAAAATGTTGAGCAACGTTTCCTATTTCCTCTTCATATCTCTTATAACAAAGAAGGTCCAATAAGGTTGGCATCTTGGCTGTTCCAAAAACATAATACACAAATTGTAATGAGAACTGGCCCAGACGCATGAACTTCAATCGGCATACCATAGCAGCTACCGTTGTGCAATCCTGAACTCCCTTAGTTCGTTTACAATTGAAAAAATACAACATGGATTAAACTCATCTTTAAACAAACCACGGATGTATTGAGGTGCATCCTCCATAAATCTGTGTTTACAACTCGTACTAGTTTGATCTGAGGTAAAGTTTTATTAAAAACAACAAATGTGCCTGATCTTGATTATGTTGCTTCAAAGCTCTGCACTACGGCTACGCAGCCTGCTTACTTCATGATCAGGCTGGTCGCAGTAAACCCTTGTACCTTAACCTTACCAATAGCGACCTCAATCCCTGATGTGAACTGTCCTGAATATCTAAAAAAAAATTAGGTATTCATGACAGTTTTTAGATTACAATCTTGAGGAACTAGACCTAGTTGTTTGGTGGATGGACATGAATATGATGGATGTCATTGCCCCCAAACACTCTTGACCTTATTGACTTACTAGAGCTGGGACACAAGTCAGTAAAGTGCAGAACTTTTTTTCAGCATGTTCAGTACTCACTCACAACCACATTACTAGTAATCATCATACAAGTCAAGTATATCTAGTAGTTACTGCAATTAACATTGTTATAGTGTGTGTATACATTCAATACAGTTAGCCATTAATATGTGATAAATGTACTTGAAATGAGTTATTTATTCTATGCATGGGTCGATTACATCAGTAATCTGACCCGTCAAGAAAGGAAAATGATGGAAAGCACTCAGGATTTCACTTTAAAATGGTCTCTGGAACAAGGTTTTTAATTGGTTTGTTATGTTTTAAAGATTTACAGTACAAATTTGGTAAAATCTTGCTGGAGTCACACTCTGTAACCACATGTTTCAACTAATGCATGGCCGTTCTCGAAAACGGCTTTATTTCAATTACAAAAATTCACTGGTTAGTTTATTTAGAATTGCATCACAAAAGCTGAACAGTGGTTCAAACATGATATGCTGTGAGATGCGATGATATTAAGAGTATAATATTGTTTGAATTAGCTATTGATTTTAATATACTAGGCTAAGACAAGAAGGTTATGAGTGCTGAGATTGACAGAAACATGCATGTCAAAATACACGTACTGTTGGTTGACATGCCAAATTTCTGGAAGTGAAGTTAGAACTCGGAAATGATAAGGTGCAACTTATTTCAACCGCTTGTTATTCATCAACCTGATGCTTTTTAAGTTTTTATTATGATCATATATCTGAAACAAACATGATGACAATCCCTATTATTGAAAATAAGTGACCCAGCCTGACTGACATGACGGAAACTTTACAGACCTTAATACCCTTAAGATCACCCCTAAAAATAACATCTAAACAACAAAGCTATCTCTGAAAAGACAGAAATATTCCCTGTAAAATATCCTGGAAACTGAAGTATACTAACTTGAAGTGCTTAAAACAGTTCTTCCTTAGAGCTTTGGACAAAAGATCACATCACACATCCAATTTTTGGAAGCAAGAGTCAAAAGTTGATCAGGCAACACATGAGCATGAAAAGACACATACAAGTCTTTACAATTCAGGAAATTAAAAATGGGGAGACCTTGCTCTTGCTTGCTTGACTGTGAAAATGTGGTGTGTACTTAACAAATCTAAGCCTTGATGAGAAACGTCAATGATGGCATCACTTCTTAAAGTAGCCTAACAAAGGGCAAACAAGACAAACTAATTTTGCTACTGAATACATATTACCAAACAGTCAAGACCATGATGATGCACATAACCAGTTGAAAGGTACAGAATTTCTTGAAGTTCTGATTTTGTTTAGTACTGGTATGCCAAAGATAATGAAAAAAAAGGCACATTGTTGTTTGTGTTCTTTGTATTTATTTCCGAATCAAAATAAAAACACATACAATGTATACAAGTTAAGAAGCATATATACAGTATCAGAAACGGAGGATAGCCCAAATTCAGCTGTATTAATGAAATACTGCTGTTCTTCCTTGGGGTCCTACATTTACTATACAGAGAACAACAAGTATTTAACTACGAAAAATAACATATTACATACACACAAATCATTAAAAAATCCTGTTACCTAATATATATATAAAATATTTATCCAAAGTAATCATTTAATAAAGTCTGAAAGGATCGTACATTTGCAGCATTTCAAATTGCAATGGGTAATTGGTTGTAATGTGATATTCCCCTATAGAAAAATGTTCTTTATCGTATCATCAGCATAAAGATGTGTATGACAAAATCGGAAAATATTTGGCAAATCATTAATGAAAACTAGAGCAATTCGACTGCCGCGCAGTCGATAAATATGCCTCCGCCTCTTTGCCAGCTCTATTTACATTTATTCTCAGAAAACTTGTTTGTTGGGCAATGAACCATTTAATTCCTATGTGAAATGAAAATATCATATTCTGTTTTTCCATGTTTGGCCAAGTTTGGCAATGTTCATTGACCTTTGACTTCCAATATAATCAGTCCGTCTAAAGCCATCCTTGTATCAAGTTTGTGTAAAATTAGCCAATCTGGGGGTAAAGTTCATTGACCTTTGACCTTTCAGAAAGTTTACCCACACTTTCACCAGTCTACCTCCATTAAGTGATGCATCTCTGTACCATGTTTGGTTCAAATTGAACCATTAGTTTTGCATTCAATGTGAAAAATTTTAAATTTGGCACAATTTTTAGCTAATTTTGGCATAGTTCACTGACCTTTGACCTCTGACCTTTGAGAATTTTCACCAGAAATATCATCAGTCTACCCCCAAGTAGTGATCCATCTTTGCACCATGTTTGGTTGGTATTGCACGATTGGATCTTGATTTATTCTGAAAAATATTACTTTGGCTGCAATTTTTTAGCTATTTTTGGCAAAGTTCATTGACCTTTGACCTTTCAGGTATTTTACCCAAACTTCCATCAATCTACCTCCATGAAGTGATACATCTCTGTACCATGTTTGGTTAGAATTGCACCATTGGATTTGGGTTTATTGTGAAAAATATCAATTTGGGGCCAATTTTTAGCAAATTGTTGCAAAGTTCATTGATCTTTGACCTCTGGCCTTCCAGAAATTTCACCAAAAAATGTCACCAGTCTATTGCCAAGTAGTGATCCATCTTAGTACCACGTTTCATAAGAATTGCATCCTTGGACTTGGATTTATTGTGAAAAATATAAAGCTTGGGGCAGTTTTTAGCCAATTTTGGCTAAGTTCATTGACCTTTGACCTCTGAACTTTCAGGAAATTTATCATAAATGTCACAAGTCTATTCCCAAGTAGTGATCCATCTTTGTACCATGTTTCATGAGAATTGGATCCTTGGATTTGGCTTTATTGTGAAAAAGGTCAATTTTGGGCAATGTTTCACAAATTTGATTGACCTTTGACCTTTGACCTCAATCAGAATTGACCCCTATTTTACACACTTCATTGGTTTTATGCAATACACACATGTACCAAGTTTGAAGCAAATCTGGTTAACGGTTCTCAAGATATTGCCTAAACGGATTCGGGACGGACGGACGGACGGACGGACGTACGGACGGACGTACGTACGGACGGACATACGTACGGACGGACGGACGGACGGACGGACAACCCGAAAACATAATGCCTCCGGCCACTTCGTGGCGGAGGCATAATTACAAATAACAAAGGACCTAAAAGAGAGCCCTGGGGGCTGGGGCACTCCATGGGTCAACAACCTTCCAAACAAGGTGGCTCCCAAACCATGATTCTCACCTGATTTCACAATGGCCTCATATCATTTGACCCCTAGGAGACCTTTGACCTTATCATCCTCATTAACAGACATGGTATAACCAAGGCTCATTTGTACCAAATATCAATTGGTGCAGAAATAAAGAAATGAAAGCAAGTTAGACCAAAACTTAAAGAAAAATGATGCACCTGGCTTCATATCATTTGACCTTTTGACCACTAGATGATCTTTAACCTTATCATTCCCATCAACACTCATGTGGTTCAAGGTTCATTTGTATCAAGTATTAACACAATTGATGCAAAAATAGAGAAATGAGAGTAAATTCAACCAAAACTGTAACAGACCAGGAAGGTGTTAGAACTGGAGTCGGAACGAAGAGTAATTTATTCATACACCAGTCGCGATCATTGATACCACAATAGAATATTTTACGCGTTTGGTTCTTTGATCCAGTGATGACCGCCGCCAAATATGCAAGACAAATTTTGGATGCATTTAGAGGAATATACAATCTGCATGCGCAGAAGATTTCAGAACCACTTCATGTACTGAAGTACATGTGCAGTAGTAGTACATCTTATAATGATACGAATCTGTGAATTTCAGATTATATTGTTGCGTCGTTTTTGTGATAAATCAAGAATACGGTAGAAAACATGTCAGAAAAATGCCTCAATATCGCACATTGGGCAATCATATTTTCTTACAAATATCTTGTAAATCGTTTATTGAGTGTTTCACCTTCCATGGAAACAACGTCGATTTCGTGTCCGGAGATGTCCGAAAACGTTACGGACCAAATTCTTTCTACAATTTTATCAAAATTTCCCTTCGCTCACCTCCAAACTAATTCCCAGTGTGTGTAATAAGATCAGCTATGAACTCCCAGCGAAGGCTGAACGGTTGACATATTTCTCAAAACAGATTTTCTTTTGTTATTCAGAGGAAGGCACTGCCTCATTAGAAATACAGCGTATTGTTTAAAACACCTGAATGTCTTGAATTTTTATGAGGCGGTGGTCATCATAGATCAAAGGAAGTCTATCCGAGCGCAGTCCATCCATGATAGGTCCATGAACAGACTAACAGGAAAAGTGATAAAAAGGTCTCAGCTGAACTTCGTTCAGGCAAGACAAAAAAGAGAGGTTTGATTTTGGTGAGAGTTACATCGATACTGTGATTCCAAGTATTTGCCTGAGAAGATATTACTTCACAAGATCATTCCAATTACTGCATAGCGGAGTAATGATACTAACCATCGTTACTCTGCTATGCAGTAAATCACTTAGATACAATAATAGCACATATTGATCGAGCAGCCATGCAAAACAAAGAGACCAGCGGAACATCGAAATAGCCAATGTTCCGCACACCCCATTAATTGATTGCATTGTTCTCTAAAAATCTCTAATTACAGAAACAGATCAGACCCCACAACTGTTTGATTAGTATTCAATTCCAGTACCAAAACAACAAAGCATTGGCTTTGAAATGCCTGGTGGTTCCCTTTAAACCCCATGCCATTGGTAACTGCCCTTCCATAGCAAATGTTGACATCATAACTAGACCACGGTTTACAAAGCCAGAAAAGCTAACCGTATGCAACTGGTTCATGCCAGGCGCATTCTATGCAACCATGTCTATCTCTCTATCTCTCTATCTCTAGCCTATTTCTCTCCTCGCTGAAGGAAGGCCTCCTCATCATTTTTCCATTTTGATCTATCTTGTGCCATTCGTTTCCATGTCACACTACCATATTCTCTAATATCGTCAATCCACCCCCTACTTTGCCTGTCTCTCCTTCTGGTGTTAGCCCTGGGGGTCCACATGGTTAATTTATAAGTCCATCTATCATCTTTCCTCCTGGCCAGATGACCAGCCCACCTCTATTTCTTTGATTTAATTTCCTGTACTATGTCCCATACTTTGGTTTTCTTTCTCAAATCCTGGTTTCTAACTTTGTCCCTCTTTGAAACACCAATCATAATTCTTTCCATAGCCCTTTCAGTTACTCTAAGTTTTCTCTCCAGTCTCTTAGTTGTGGTCCATGTTTCTGCTCCATAAGAGAGCACAGCTATGATGCATTGGTTGAAAATCTGTTTCTTGAGAGAAAGAGGGAGCTTCTCATCACAAAAGATAAAGTTGAGCTTGCCAAATTTTGCCCAAGCTAACTGAATCCTTCTATTACAATTACTTCTATTACTAATTACTTCTATTACTAATTACTTCTATTGCAACCCTGTCACAAAATCACAATGTGCCTGTGCCTGGAGACTAGCTTTAACCTCTCCCAACCCTTGAGTGCTATGCTCCAGTGAACACAGACCACTGAATAGGAGCAGACACAATGGCCTGCTTTGTCTGCCTACTCAAGAGCTTTTCAGCTCCTTTTCATACAATGCAAAGAACTCTTGCAAACAATATCAGCCAGTGATTCAAAGTATAGAGGAGTCATACTGATTCACCTTATTATGAAGCACTGGGTATGTTGTGGTGGTCATTGTTGCAGTCAGCTGTGATTCCTCCAAGTGTAGAATTTCACTTCATACCAGATCTGATAGTAAACTTTACCTGTGTTGAGGTTGAGTTTAACATGAGAAGTTATTCATCAAGAACTTAGTTCTGTTTGTTAAAATTCCTTTGTACATATTTGGAATTCCAGTGGATGTTTCTCAATGTTTTCTTGTTGCATGACGTCGGCAATCTCCGTAAGTTGTTTAGACTACTGTGCACTTTTATCTGATACATGTAGTACAGGTAACATGATGTTTTTTAACTTGCATTTATCATTATTGTTGTTGGCAATGGCAGATATACTAATTCAGTACTTCGCATTGTTCAGTTCTGCTCTTGCATTACCAAACATGGGGAAATGATGCCAAATTATTATGGTTATTTGTTGAAATATGCTATGCTACTGTGTGTTTAACCCAAAAATGTAGAAGTTGTGAATATTGTGTAAATATGTGTAAACATGTATTGTGGTATTGACAATCACAACAACATTACAAAAAACAAATATGAAATATATGTGTGATGGAGTGATATTGCATCCCACAGTCATTCTAAACATTCTGAAGCCTAGTAAACCTGTACTTGCAACTGTTTTTTCCAAGCATTTCCAAGCAACAGCATAATAATTCCATTGGTTCCCTATTCACACCCACATTTCATGTTGTTACATGTGTTTTTTGTTGGCATATAAAGTGTTTTTACAATATCGTGACATCTTATTTGATTGAGTTGTTAAAATTGTACACACCACTAAGATATCTTCATTCTAATAAGAACAAATGTTATTCACCAGTTCTGACCAGTTCATGGTGAATGGAGCTTTACACTGCCTCACCCTTATTGAACAATCTTCTGGAACATTTTAAAAACATTGATGCAATTGATGCATTTTATTCTCTAATGTGTGCATTGTTTTTGTTTGAGACCCAGTACATGTACTTCTTTCTGTACAGTGCATGAGGATATGTTCAATCACTACAGCCCGTTTTCACAACTGTGGTTTAACTTAGACCACGCACTAAACGTGACTAACTTTATGGGGCGCAAAATTAATCACCATATGGTGCTGTCACAAAAATCGTTGATTTTCATGACAAAATTCACAACAGTGGGTGATTTCAATTCTTTGCTGTGATGTAGACAAATTCAAGACACCACAATGATTCAGAGGACAAAATCAAGGATAATTAATCAATTATAATGTTTCCTGTTGTTATATCTGACATCCCATAAAGTTAGCTGGTTTAGTACACATATCAAATTACATGTAAACCACCATTGTGAATCAAGCCAATGTGACTCTTGTATAATACGCTGTATGAAAATCGCTAATGAGCCGAAGTTGAAGATGTATGCTTATACTTCCTATGGATTAACAGATGAAGAGACACAATGCTGAGGTAGCTCCCCTGACTGCCACGCATAGAAGCAAGGCTATCCCTGAGGTGCAGGGGCAGGGGCGGGGGACCGATGGGCCAGGGGGGACTGGGGGTGGGGTGATGAACTCCAATGCATCGCTACAGAGGGAGGCGTCGCCAGACACCCAGATCCATGCGGCCGCCGTCAACGGCCAGAAGGCAGTGCTGCAGAAGCTGCTGAAAGGTGAGAACATACAGCCATGGACTTGGACACAGGGTAGCCCTTGCAGGTCAAACAAATGAAAATACTGAATAAGAACTTCTCTCCCAATAATAGAGCTGGAAACAGACTTGAAATGGAATTATAGTGCTTGCTAGATTTCAAGGTTTTGAATGACCCATCCAAAGCCTTGATATCAACTATTAAAGTAATAAAAGATGCATCACAGGAAACTGCACAAATTTCTCCAAAAGATATGATCGCTTATTCTTCAAATTGGCAATGCACTGAAAAGGTTGATATCACACTTTTGCTGTTCAAATTGGTACAGTTATTGGTCTAAATTCTATGTATTTCACATTATGTTTTATGATGCATTATACATTCCATACTTGCAATAAAAATTTTGTTTGAGAAAGATAGTGTTGCCAATTTGAGAGCCACATAATGATCATTTCCACTTTGAAAAAGCCTTCTACCTGACTGAGTTAATCATTGTTTCTTCCCTCCATTGCCCTGTCCTCTCTCTGGCCTGTAGCCTTCCCCAAACAGGTTGACCAGGCTGACCAGTTCGGACGCACGCCCCTCATGTTTGCTGTGCTGGCTGACCGGCTGGACTGTGCGGAAGTCCTCATCAAGAAAGGGGCCAATGTGGACGCCAAGGATAACGGGGGTAGATCTGCCCTTCACTGGGCCACATATAAGGTACCATCATCGTCATCATTGACAAGACTTTATCAACATACTTAAAGGGCATACACTGTACTGGGAAGGCGAAAAAGCCTTCAAAATGTAATTGTTAGCAATCTTCTTGCCAATGGTCTTAAATTCATGTATTGTCTATTTTAGAAGCTTGTTGAAAGTTATTTGCCCTCAAATGATCTACATTTGGAGTAATAAGTGATTAAATCACAAATTTGCATTTTGAGGATTTAATCATTAATCATTAATTACTCCATATGTGGATCATTTGAGGGCAAATAACTTTCAACAAGCTTCTAAAATAGACGATACATGAATTTAAGACCATTGTCAAGAAGATTGCTAACAATTACATTTTGAAGGCTTTTTCGCTTTCCCAGTACAGTATATGCCCTTTAAAGGGGAAGTCCACCCCAAAGTTTAATGGGTTTTAATCAACATAGCAACATATTAATGGAGGTTTGATGAAAATCCGTCAAAGGATAACCAATTTTGTTCAAGTTCTATTTTGTGACGTCAGTTACGAACTGCTCTCCAATGTGTTGTAAATAATTTTTAAATATAGAGCATAATAGCACAATTGAAACACACTTGATGAGATTGAGCTGTATTTGTCAGGCACAACAGGAGTAAAATCTATTGCTCAGATATATCTAAACAAGGCCATATTTCCATTACATAATACATGCTACAAAAGCACAGTGCTTACTGTTTCCTCATGAATGTATTTTTGTTTCATTATCTCCAGATTGAAGTATTTTGTATTCATTTGCTTGATTGTAACCCACAGCAATTCATTCCACAGACTGCAATTACAGATTTGATTTGACTTGAATAAGATACCATACTAGATACTTCTAAGCATCGTGATAACAAAACCCAACATTCCTAATATATATACTATGTAGAAAATGATAAAACTTGCTGTAACCCAACATTGTTTTGATTGTGGTGGGACTGTAGGGGATCTTCCGTCTGTGCAAGCTGCTGGTATCAAAGGGTGCTTACTGGAGAGAGAAGGACCATGAGGGCCAAACCTGCCTGCACTTTGCCACGAGGCACAAGGACACGCGCTGCCTCGCCCTCATTATGAAGCAGCTCATGCCTGGAGAGGTGGACGAACAGGACAACGCCAAGGTACTTATGCTGGGAATCAAGGGCATTGACCTGCATACTCTAATGTGTCATATGGCAGCTGATGTGGTAACTCATTTACTATGGGAACTAGGTAAACCTGGGTCATGTCTTTATAAAGAATTGTGTTTTATTTGAATGAATCGCAATTCCAACTCCCTATCTTTTACATATAGAGTTACGATTAATAGCTATTGTAAGTTAAATTGTGATCAAAGGCGATTTTTTTCAAAGACAGGTCACTTTGGAAGGGTTGCACGACAAGTGGCTTAGTTTTGATTCAACTTGACGTGTTAAAGTCTGTACATTAGAGATGGGGGATTGGACTTCTGATTGATCACAACTCATTATAAAACAGGGCCCTGGCTCTCAGAAAACTGGCTATAGCAACTTCTTTTGACTGTATTCAAAGCAATTATTAACAAGTTAATGACATTAATGTATTTGAGAGTCATTCAACAAAGTTTTCTGGTTACAAACCGGTAACTGGTTAAAAAGGAAGCAAGCGGAACCATTTCATCTTTTCTGCTACATGTCAACCCAGAATCTATTTTTTGCCATAAGCATCATGAATTATAAATTACCCTGTGAAGACAGTTGCTAGTTGATTGACATGTGTGATACACAATGGCCGCTGGTTGTGTTTTGAATTTGATACGCACACATTTTTTGGTCAAGATTTGGCCAAAGATTAAAAGCCAATTATTACTAGAACAGCAATCGATGAATGTCACAAAACCTGCTTCTAACAGATTTGACATCCTTTGACCTTATGATGTGTAAATATCAGGATGATACAAGTTCTACAACATATTGTTGATCGTTCATCAAGTGTCAAAAGTTCTTTTTAACACCTAGGAGAAGCTACCGATTGAATTGGCATGACAAAGCATTCTGTTGCGTCATGGTTTTACTTTGTGGATTTGCTTTTCTTTTCAGAGAACCGCCCTTCATTGGAGTGCATCGTATGGAAACGAGGAGGCTGTGAGGATGCTTGTCAAACATGTGAGTTTACCATCAATATAATCATTACGATACACTTTGGACTGAGAGGGGATACTGCGGTCAAATAGAGATGATGTATTTTTATCATTGCAATTTGTGTTTTTTTAGTTTCGATTTACACTGTGATGAAGAATAGATGCTACAATTGATTACAATGTGTAATGTGCAGTGGTTTGATGGCATGTTATTTCAAGGAAAAACAAATCTTCATGTTATCATTACAATGTGTAATGTGCAGTGTGTTGATGCCATTTTATTTCAAGAAAACACATCTTCATGTTATCATTACAATGTGTAATGTGCAATGTGTTGATGCCATCTTATTTCAAGAAAACACATCTTCATGTTATCATTACAATGTGTAATGTGCAGTGTGTTGATGCCATTTTATTTCAAGAAAAAAAATCTTCATGTTTTCATTACAATGTGTAATGTGCAGTGTGTTGATGCCATTTTATTTCAAGAAAACACATCTTCATGTTATCATTACAATGTGTAATGTGCAGTGTGTTGATGCCATCTTATTTCAAGGAATCAATCGCAATTATTCATAAAACAGGGCCCAGCTCGTCCATATAATTGATTGAATAGATTGTATGATTGCAGTAGTTATGATTACAGATAACAAGAATGGTTATATGGATTAAGCCTACTTCTCCGATTCACCTGCACATTTGAGAATGTGCCAGATGAGCCGCTTTATTGGATTTGTATGTGTGACTTGTGCTTAGAGGTACATTTGGCACTCAACGAGTTGATATACATACTAATTCTGAGCCAGTTTATGTCATAGTTAGTCACCTCTTCTTCTCATGTCTAGAGCTCCAACATTGGCATTCCTGACACTGATGGGAAAACTCCCCTTCACTGGGCTGCTAATGTTGGTGATGCCCCCACTGCTATCAACACAGTCCAGCTCATACTGGTACAGTACCTCTTCATTTCTACAACCCTGTTTACCCTTTGCTACAAGATTCTAAGACCAGCAGCCTAATAATTGAAGAAAATGAACACACATTTGTATGACTGAAGAAGTGATTGCACAGCTGTTTCAAAGAAAGAAAGAATGAATGAATGAATAAATGAATAAATAGATAAATAAATAAATAAATAAATAAATAAATAAATATGAAAGGATTGTGATATAAACTTTGTTCTACACTTAATCTCCATATTGATAATATTGATTGATCAATGTGTTAGAAAATAAGATAAGAAAAAGAGGACAGTGCAGAGACTTGAATCTGCATCTACTGTTCGGTGGGCAGTCACCCAGGCTAATGTGATAATGACACGATTCTGAGGAACCAGTAGTTCTCAGTAGTTCAATTAGTTTGATAAATGAAGGTTGTGTTGATTATTATAAACCTCATACATAGATTCCTCTCATCTGATTGGTTAAAAGTAGAGTCATCGAAATAGCTGTGCCCCCGTTTTTAACAAGATGACGTCAAAATTAACTGTGCCCGGGGCATGGCAATCGACTGTGCCCGGAAAATAATAAGACAACCTCAACACCGCGCGATATCGCTCGTGTGTGCGCAATCCCTGTACGCGCAATGAGTGTTGATTTACATGCCTATTACATGCTATCTTGTAGGCCTTGTCAGTTCAGGAAATCTTTTAACCAATCGATGAGAAGAATCTATACATTCGGTTTATAAAACAAATATTGACTGCTTAATATTCGGGGCACAGTTAAAATCATAGGCCCTCGGTGATGTCAAAACCATGACTATGCCCTCAGCTTCGCTTCGGGCATATAGTCATGGTTTTGACATCATCTTGGGCTTATAATTTTAACTGTGCCCCTCATAGCAGTCAATATTTGTATAATAATCTTGTGTATATTCTTCCGTCCAGGACACAGAGCCCAGTGTAGTGAACTGGCAGGACTATGAAGGTAGAACGGCCCTGCATCTTGCTGTGGCCAACGGCAACTCAGCTATAGTCCAGAGGCTGGTAGACTTTCAGGTAGGCTGCATTCTTACAGATCATTCAGATCCTTTTTTATTGACTCATATTTAGAAGTGCACAGAGATTTGTCCTCCACGGGAACAACAAGTATACAACAATCAGAAATAACATAAGTGACAAACGTGGAATAAATTGATTACTGAGTAACATAGTACATACATAATTATGTCAACATGATTAGATATATTTAGGTGCCAAGTGTGTATATCCTTAAACATCCTTAAGAGCGGCATTTTGTCTGGCGCACAAAGGGTGGATGTCTGCCAAATAGAGGCCATTGTGATAAAAGGGTAAATTAACAGATCTGTCATGCAGTATTCCTCCAGTTAGCTTTTGGTCACCTGTGTAAGACAGTGTATAAACAAGTATTTCTTATGTGCTATGCAGAGCTGAATGAAATTATAGTAATTGATAAGTATGTGTGTACATTTCTCCTTTTAGACACCGCTGGTGAAGTGCAACATCTCTGTGCTCGACAACATGTTCCGCACCCCGCTGCACTGGGCAGCCGTGCTTGGCCACACCCACATGGTCGTCATGCTGCTGGATCGCCATGCCAACTACAGCTGCTCAGATTCCAACGGAGCCACGCCCCTTCATTATGCTGCCCAGAATAATCACACCGTAAGTAGTGAGGTTAAGGAGTGAAAAAGACTATCAATTGGATCTTAATGAAATAACATTTAAAGGAGTAAAATTTAAAAAGGATCCAATAATCAAGACATGCATTTTGTATAGGGTGCTAAATTCACACGAGTTACTATTGCTGCCTAGGGTGTAATCACACTGGTTAGATGAACCTTGGTCTTAATCATAGTAACTAGCAGGATTTAATCGCCCTACTCATAACATGTGCGTTTTATCATTGGACCTTTTTTAACTGTCAAATCAAGCGCACTCATCTGCTTAAAGGCAATGATATATGCTTAAACTGTGGCCCAAATTTCAAACTCATTTGTGAATTCGTGCTGAAGATTCCAGCTGCCTTATCATCCTTCCCGCAGGAGACAGTGCAGCTATTTCTGCAGCGGGAGGGGATTACGGACGAGCCTGACCTGGAAGGACGGTCAGCGCTCATGTGGGCTGCTGGGAAGGGTGCGGACGGGGTCATTCAGGTCATGATGGAGTACGGCCAAGACATCAACGCTACCGACAAGACAGGCGCTACAGGTGGGTACAGTAGGCTGAATGTAGCTTGAGGTTTGTGTGAATGAGGAAAGTGATGAAGTAGATAATCTATCTCATCACAGATGTGATAATAAATGTTCCTGATACAGGGGAAAAAATATGCGGGGGCTCGGGGCAATTTCGCCCCTGAAATGTTTACAAGAACCCCGGAAAATCCTATAGACACAATGTAAAATTGTAGCAATATCGGCCAACGTGCTCAAAAAGTAGCCCCTGAAAATTTTGAATTAATTTTTCTCCTGTCCTGATAACATTCATAGAACATTTAAGCATTGATGCTGTTTTTATAGCTTAGATTGTGGTGATAAAAATCATTTTGTTAGTGCAAGAGTATGCAGTTCTATTAAAAAAAAATCTGTATATGTTATCAACAATTATTTGATTCTATGTTCAACTCTGTAGATTGGAGAGAGTTTCCTAAAAGGTATTTTCTTCTATATACTATGGTATGAGTTTACATAACTTTTAAGCCTGGCAAAGGAACTTTCCACCTTTACACTATTATGTAAAATACATGTAGTTGATATCTGATTCTGTATATTTTGTTGTGGATGACATACTTTACACTGCAGTTGTTGTGAACTACTCTCTTGGTTTTGTTGCCTGTAATAATGCTATTTTGGTTGATTTCCTCCACAGCCCTTCATGCCGCTGCTATGTCAGGACATAATAGTACCGTCCAAGTCCTCCTGCAGGTAACTGTCAAGATTCAGATTCATACTCACATTCATGTTTACAGTCACATGCAAAACAAGTCGTTTTCATATCCATGTTTGAGTATCCATTCACATTCACATTAATTTTTACATTCAAGTTTATGTTGGTATTATTATGCAGATTTTTAAACATTTGAAGCATTTAGTGAGCAAGATGTTTTTCACACCTTCATACAACAATGATGTAGAAGACATTGCTGTATAGGCCTTAAAAGTTCACTAAAAAAAAAATTGTTTTTATTTGTTTTTGGTTGTGCTGTTCATCTATGTATTTTTTGTGTTTATTGCTAGTTGAATATTGTAATTGTTTATTGATTGTTCATGTTTCATATTATTTCACTTTTTTTTTTTAAAGATGAGTAAGGATAAAACTGAATTGAATTGAATTGTGATATTGATTTTGAAGGGGCTTTGCAAGGTATGAAGATCATTATGTAGACAGCTCATATTGCTGCAATATTGCATATTAGTTGAATGTATATACAAAGAATTCAATGTTTTGCAAAGAGACAGTAGGTGCTATAATCTTTGTTTTGATGTTACTCTCTGTACAAACAGATTGATCAACCGATCTCATTTCTACAGAGAGTCACAGCAAAACAAAAATTATATCATTAACAGTCCCGCGCAATTCCGGATTCCTGCTATTGGTCAAAATAGCAGGAATTCACTATTATCAGCGCTGACTCAGTTATGCAGTATTACGTAACGAGACGCTCTCTGTAGAATATCTATGGGAAAATTTTGACGGTTAAGACATTCAATTAAACAAAAAATTATTTTGGGCAGAGTACTGGATAGAGTATTCTAATATTTGACAGTTACGTAAATGGATAATTGAACTTGTAATGTGTGCGTTTTTAGAATGATCTATCCAGTACTCTCGGCGAAAATTGTGTTAGAAAACGTGAATGGGTGGTATGATTTCAAAAAGCCAACGGTTATAGACGTGTGCGACAGGAACTTCGCGCGAGTTAAAGCGAATATACACACTCGGACACCGCACTGCGTTGTCAGCATGGTGAGTGTACACGCCACTGAACTCGCGTGGCGAAGTTGGCCGAACGAACGGTAAAGCATGTGGGAGAAACAAGCGTAACTATATATGCACACCATCCGATGTCCCCACACAGTGATTGTAATGTGCACACTGTCCATCGTCTTTTGCACACTGTGTCAGCTCCCTCCAGTTTGTTCCGGCAAGCTATCCGATAAAATTTTTTCCTTATATTTCTCACCCAAGCCAGCCATGCATGGTTAATTTCAACCCGATAACAAATCCCCTCACACATGGATGTTATGTAAGATAAACGCTGCCATTCTGGCACTAACCATGGCAACGACTCGTGGGCCAGTACAGTGTTCATATGCACAACACTTGCAGTGCTAAAAATATACATTGTACTTTCTCACACCATGGACCAGTCATGCCAGTGTAAGGTCCATGCTCAAACGTTATCGCCGAGGTGTGGTGTGTTATTCTATTTCGAATCGAGAGCACAAAACACTATCCCTGTACCTGTGCGATTGGGCGATTGAACTTCTGTGGAGCTCTGAATAGATGTATAGTGATCTTGCAGATGTTGATATTTCTCCTCAGGATCCGAGTACAAATGCGGAACACTGAATTATTACGAACTATTATCATTATTACGTATCAATGTTTTGCATGGCATGCTGACCGAACCATGTGTGTGAGGAGGTGGGGCACTGTGCCATGCGCTGAAGTACATTGTAAATTGAATCTCCAGCGCGATTCACAGTAGTATCCCAATAAAACTTCGCAAGGAATTAAACCTCGAGTAAGGTAGGATGATGAATTATTCGTATAGAGTTCTATAA